>VWYO01006061.1:315784-356238 GCA_013400275.1 Rhadina sibilatrix
AGAAAAAAAAAAAAAAAAGACTGTCCCAGCATTTTCTGATATGTACTTATTTGTTTTAAAGATTACATGTGAAGGAATAAGTATCCTGGCACTGGTGAACGCACCATAGGCTAGGAGCTTTTTATTTGCTGGTTATTGTTTGTCCTATAAATGCTAAAGTGAAATGACGCAAGTGCCCTTTTTGTTGTCATATTGTTTGTTTTAGCTTTCGTTGGATGCAATCCAATGGTACCTTTACGTAGGCTCCTGTATAATTAAGATAGTGTGCACATTCTCTGAAAGGAAATCATTAAGAGCCTCTCATGGAGAATGCACTGATTTCCCTGTCTGTGCCTTTTAAGTGGGTATAGCTCACACTCCATCAATTAACTTCTGGATAGTCCAGGCATACTTCAAAAACTAATCCCATGTTAAGCTTCCAAAGCAGCTTTCAGCTGAAAATGTCCAAGCTGCTTTGCAGGCCATAATTCACTTGCTACAAACATGAATTTCTTGTTTTTCCTAATTATAAGAAGTTCCCTTCTCAGGAAAAAAACCCCAAAACCTCAACTTTTTTTTTTTTTTTTTCCTCAGAAACACTTTAGAATGTGGGGGATTTTGAGTTTTTTGTTTGTTTTTAAAGTAAACCAAAAAGCAGCTCTATAAATCCTCAGAGTAATTGATAGGTGCCTTGGTCACAGATGTTGAATCAGGAAATCAAGAGAAATTGGTGTGGTTCTTGGGGAAAAAGCCTGGGGGTTTAACAACTGAACAAAGAGGCTAAAGTACAATTTCACTGTATATTTGCTCAACTGCAATTGCAAACACAAGGCATAAATCTTCCCATTGCCTATAAATAACAACCTTTCATTGCTACAAACTCTCTGTAGCCTGTGTGTGTGTTCCCAATAGGTGAGGCGTGCCCTGATCCCAGGCTGTCCCTGCTGAGAACCTGCCAGGGTGCTGTGCAGCTTAGAACCTGCTCACCTGTGAGCTCCCCTTGGGTGCTTCTGCTCTCAAACAGCCCTGGCCCTGCTACACCTCACAATGGAAGATATTCCTCCTCTAGATTTAATAGGTAAGTAGAGAAAACACTGTAAAACTGAACCATATTTGTGGTACTAGAGAGGGAAAAGCTCTGCTACTGCTGTGCATGCCTATCTTCATGGGAGCTCTGGCTGAGGAATGAATTTTCTCATCTTTAAAGCCTACCCAAAAATTTAGTAGACTTAAGGGGGGATTTGATATCTAAAACTGGTTTCCTAAGTAAAAACAAATTAAAACACAATGTACAGTTACTACAGGCATATTTGTAGATGATCAGTGTGCAACGGTAAAAAATGGTTATTGAATGGGTATTTGGTAAATTCTGAAACCTGGAACTGAAGTCGAAACAGTATGTGCATTAAACCAGGAACTGCTTGACTGAACACGCTTCAGCTAAAATTGTATCAAAGTAGTTACCAAACCTGATTAAACAAGGCTTCATTCCCACATGGAACTCCACCTTGCTGCCTTGGCAGAGTCAAAAACTGGTAACACCCTTTTGCTGGGTTTCACAAAGCTCATTAGCAGTTAATAAAAGCAAAGCAAAGGAGTTCACCTCTGTTTCCATCACACCGATGGTGTTTAGGGAATCAGTGCCCTCTGACAAAGGGTGATGGTTCAAAAAACACACCCTGCATCAGCTCCTGTTTTCTGTCTGACCCCAAAGGCAGCAGAGTCAGTCAGTGCTGAGGATCTGTGCCGGCTGCAGTGACAGAATTCAAACCACCCTTCTCATCCACTTCCGCCAGGTGAAAACTGATGTGCTTCAATAAAAGGGCACTCAGCAGTAAAGACTGATAAAGCATTCCCACTTCAGAAGAGGAAATAAATTGCTCCAAATACAGATCACTATTTTTTGCAACATCCAAACTGCAGCCACTTACGAGTCTTTTGTGCATTAATGTGTATCCCAATATATCAGTTCTTGAAAACGAGTGCTGTGACAGCACTTACATTGTGATATATATACATCAGCTGAGCTTACTGCTTGCTGGAAAATTAGATACTCAGCTTTCAACAGTAGGGCCCTCCAGCTAAGCTCCTATTCACCTCTAAATATACTGTATAAGGTCTCAAAAACTGTGATTAAGACAAAATAAAGTAGTGAAAAACTCCATGCAAACACACTTCATCTCTGCATCAAGGACATGCAAAAAATGTAATTGCAATTGTATTTCAGCCTCTCACCCATTTTTGGAAAACAGAAAATATTTCTTCCACCCCCATTCTTTGCAAAATTTCCATGCTGCTTCTATTTAAATGAAGAAAAAAGAATGTGCAACATTTTTTCAGACCAGTCACAATATTCCAGCCTCAGGAATTTGTCTTCATATAAAGTCACCACAGTTGCAGTGCAGTACCCAAGTATTTTTTACCCTTTGCTAACACACAGGAAATGGATTAGAGAAGGGAGGTGAAAGACAGAAATGCTCTCTCCTAAACATACCACAAATAAGAGACTGTCAAATATTCCTTGCAAAAGTATATTAAACACTTCTAGATTCTTGACTTTCCTACTCCTTGACTACATCAGTTTGCTGTATAAATGGGGTTTTAAGTGATTCAGCCTTTCCAAACTGTTTGCCCTGGAGAGAGCATTCTGTGCTATTCCCAGCACTGCAGGGACTGTCCCCACCAGTTTCCAGGGGACATTATGCATGCTGACACTCCAGAAGGACTTTGGGAAGGAGATCTCGTCCTTGGGCACAGCCAAACTTTTCTGTTAGAATGAATGGGGACAAAAAGACACCTCAGAACTCTGGGCACCCTCCTCACAGAGATGATAAGGCAGCTTCAGAGAAAAAACACTAAACTTGCTCAGATTGGCCCATTACCCAGAGCTTACAAAATACACCATGGAGTTGTGGCATGTTTAATAAACTAATACATAGGTACTGTCTCCCAACAACCAATAGCAAAAGTTTATTACAAGTTCAAACATCTTAAAACCAGTGAACTTCTATGGGAGAGGCAGTGCTGCTCCTGACTAGAAATGGCAAGCTGCTGTTCCTCCCTAATGGGGGAGGATGTAAATTGTACCTGGCAATTTGGCTTCTGTTATCACTTTCCTCTAAGAAATAAAAAAATTAAAGTAATTAAAAATAAAATCTAATTATTTTCTTCCAGATCTGCTAAATAAATAATGTAATAATAAGAAAACAAATTGAATCAGCTCAATCCCTGCAGGTAGGTTTTCTCCCCAGAGAAAATGGGATGTGTTTTTGCTTCTTCTGAATTTTAAGCTTTCTGATAAGCACTAACAAACTATATAGATTCACAGTCTGTTTTCCCATAAAACATTAATCCAAAAAGAAGGAGGAAATAAAGCAAAGTCTCTTTAAGATTGGTGCAGCATTCACCCCCTCAGATGCTGGATATGGGGAGAAATCTGGTAGGTCTCCCCAGGCTGGTCAGAAGACCAGATCTGCTATCACTTGGGACCAGAGCTGCTGCCCGTGCCCCCATCTAGATTTGCACACAGTGTCTCGGGCAGGCGTGGGGCACGGGCAGCAGCTCTGGTCCCAGGTGTCAGCAGATCTGGTCTGCTGACCACAAACGCTCAAGGCTTTGAAAGGAGAAAGCAACTGGTTTTAAATACCTGAAAAGTTGTGCCAGAAGAAAAAGAGGATGATCCTCAAAATTCTCCATTTTTTTCCTTTTATCACAAGCCAAAACATTGCCATAAACATGCATTGTTTGAAAAAAAACCTTTAACTTTGTTTTGTCTGATTAGCTATTTCTATTAATAAAATTTTTCATTGGTGAATTTTCAGTAATAAATTGCTGACATCTGAAGTCAGATGCACACTCATTAAAGGTGTTTAACTTAGCTTATTATCTCATGTCAGTAAAAATACAGAAAATAACCTCAATTCAAAAGTATTGCCCACGTAAACGTTGGGCTAGCTCTGGTCATGCAGTTTATAATATTTAGTAGAAATTATAATTTTCCTAGTAACTTTGGAGAATCAATTTACATAATCTCCTGGCACAGCCATTTTCTTCCCAGGTGGAAGATGCTTCGTGGACTGGCAGCACAGCTGCTTTTTGTCTTGTTCTGTGACCTGCTGGGATATAAAGTAGTTGTTGGAACAACAGGCACAGCTGCACTACGTCTGAGTGCTCCCACTGTGAACTCCAAAGCTATCTGACAGTTACGCAGTAGAAAAAACACAGAACATGAAAATCTTTGGCACAGGGCAAGTCCATCAGCCCACATGCCAGAGAGCAGGTTGGACACCAGTCCTGACAGTGTGTGAAAGCATCTGCAAACGGATATTCCTGAATCTCCAACTTCTCCTGCAACAGCTCTCTGGGAACTTTCAAATTAAACTCTTTTTAGTTTGGCATTTTTAGGCCAAAGGATAGCAGTTGATATTGTGGGGTCTTTGTGAAGATTAGCTGGTGGTCACATCCAAGAGTCGCTAAATTGCAGCTCTGCCCTGAGCAAGCCTATACAGCTTCACCTGTGAGGAGAAGCTGCCCTGCCAGGTGGGAATTACACTTATTTTCTTTCACATTTTAGGTAACACAGTCTAAACCTTTTCTTTTGCTTTGGTGATAAGACACCAAAGACCTAGCTCCATATACTGAAGAACACTGGAATATTTTCCATTTTATGCATGGCCTTTTTTTCCTAGCAGAACTTTTTATGGGCACAAAATCCCAACAAACAGACCTGAAGTACAATAATTTTGAAACTTCAGGTTTCTGAGTATTTACAGCTAGTTCCTGTGTTTGTACTGGTGATAGCTCCTTTATGGGCTCAATATAGGGGATGCACCAACCAGTGTTCATGAGATCACAGCATCCTGCCAGGCAGGCAGGCAGACAGACAGGCAAAAACCTTGTATTGTATAATTGAGGAGGTGAAATGTCCCAAGAGCATTGAACTGGGTTTCTGAGCTTAATCTCGCTTTCATGGCTACTCTTACACCTTCAGCCTCTGAAAGTCCCTCCAACATGGACAAATCCAAAAATATTTCATGCTAAGCACAACAGCTGCTGAGCACAAGGACAGCATCTCTGTGGCTGTCCGAACCAAGATAAAAACATCATCAAAATGTGCAGCTAGGAGAAAGGGAGCAGAGGACATTTTCCACTGCTATTCTGGAAACAGGGTCTTAGGGCTGCCAGTGCTTTTAGTGCTCCATCAGTCACCGATATCACTGTGGGCTCATGTTATTAAAAAATATCTTAGAGAACAAATGAACCCTCCTTCCTTTTGCTAGTTTACCCAGATGAAATATTACACAATAAAATATTAAGTATGCTATGGCAGTAAGGACAGGACAACATACTCAGGAAAAGATGAGTGTTAAAGTGTTAAAAGGAAACCTCCAACCCTTGCTTGCATCCTGAAGGAAAAAATGATAGAATTGGATTTTAATTATTAACTTGGATTAGCTATCACAATACCTGAGAAACTGCCATATGGAACATATTCCAGTATAGTTTATACTCTTAATGGCCCTGAGCCTTCCAAGAAACAAAATCTGTGTTACATAAACTGATATCAAAGTGGCCTTGCTTTTCCTTCCCCTAGAGCTACAAATACATCAGCTATGCAAGAGCCATTAATGTGCAGTTAATGTGTCCAGTAAAAAATTTAGTGAAACATATTGTGGTTGCTTGAAATAAGTGTTTGGATGGAAAAAGATTATAGTAGTGGGAGACTTGAAGAAGAAATTCCAGCTATGTTACCCTTTCACTTTTATTTGTTCTCAACAAAGTTCCTGCTGTGATTATGGCTGTGTCTTAGACTGGAGTGTGAGGGATGCCAGGCATGAAGAACTGTGCTTTTCAGCCCTTTAATTATTCAACTCAGCCATCCCTAAAATATCAACTAGTAATATCCATGAAAAGATGACATAGACACTGCCTTTATATTTTGCACAAATAGAAGAACTAAGAATCAGAACCAATGAAAGTGACTTGAACAACAGTGGCATTGCATTACTCTACAGTCTATGAGGCAGTATCAAGTTTCCAGCACTATTTTTCAGATTAATATTTTGTACTGGAGACACAATTTTTGGTGCTTGTAAACATATTTTTCCTTCCGCAAAGTTGTTAAAAATAATAGCACATATTTATATGAAAGCACCAGGATTAAAATAGCACAAGCTGATTTCCTGTTTCTCCAAAAAGCAGTGTGTACCGGCAAACCAAGGCAGGGCTTCCAGAAGTGCTTTTGAAAGGTTAAAGGTCACTGTCCCCTGATTTTGAGAGAGAGGTAGGTTTGAGGAGAAATGAGAAAGGAGAAAAGTGAAATTATTCTTCAGGTTGTGGCCTGGCTGCCGGAGATCTGCTTTCAAACCTTCTTCCATATTCCTTCAGTAAAACAAGCGAGGACCCACCACAGGCACAGAGAGGACAGGTATACAGCCACACATATACAGCAATTTTGGCTAGTAGAAGTGGATAGTGGATGAAGTGGATCCAAACTCCAGCTGCTGAGCTCTGGGCTGGTGAATGTGCAGAGCTACAAGGAACAGTGTGGCTCTGTGCCTTTCAGTCAGTTGTAGCACTAACAAATGCAAGAGCTCGCTATTTCTTCACCCTCTTTTTGCTAACAAAAGGACAACATTCCTCACTATTTTTCTCTTCAAAGCAAGTAAAGACAGTTCAGAAAAAAAAGCAACTTAAAATGGATGTTGCAGAATATGCAGGTGTCATGATGAGACTCTAAGAAAGGCACGTTGTATGCCAAATGCATCCTGGTGAGGCCAATGCCAGGCTTTGAATGATGGCATACAGTGAATTCATTGACAAGCTCAGCAGCACACACTTCTTTCTGAAAAATCACAATCTGAGAAAAAGCTAAGACACAGCATAGCAGTAATCCTCAAAGGTGCACACGCTTGCACATATGCACAGGAATACACAATGGCAAACAAATCTCAAACAGAATAACTTGGCTTTTATTTTTCTCAGAGTTCTTACCTCTTCATAACCCAGACACTTCTCAGGGGCCTGTCTCTACCCTCTCCTCCCAAGAAAGCATCTGAATCAGTTCAATCTAGAGTGGAAGAGGAGAGGGATAAGGGGAAAAAAATCCTATGTAATTTTGGCTTTTGAATAAATATGAACATAGTTTCTGCTGTTTCATTTCTATCAGATTTGGCTTCTCTGTTGGTTGGGTGGTTTTAACAGCTGTTTATTTGCACACAGTTGTGCAAGTTTTTTTACAGCTTGTTAAGTTAGACTTGAGACGACAGCATGTGGTTCCCTTCAGACATAACTAACTTAAAATAACAAAGCCCAAAAATTCCTTCTTAAGAAGCTCAAGGCCATTTGTTTAAAGTTTGAAAAGAATTAGGATCCTGTCATTCCAGGCATTGTTATGAAACGGGTGAAAAGTTTCCTTCATATTACCTGGCTGGATGCACTCTGCAGCTGTATCCCACTGCAGAACCACAAAAAAAGTCATCTTGCTCTGTATGTACTGGTTGCAGAGAAAATTCTGGCTACAAACATTACAGCCGCATGTCACACACCTTCGAGGAGGGGTGCCTGCATGAAACATAGTAACTGAAACATGATGGCTTTAAGAAAAGGACAAACCAACCAGCAAATGAGCAATAGGATATCTTTCATAGCCCCCCATTCTCACAGTTTAAGGAAGTGTCAAAACTGGAAGAAAATGCGATTTTACTTATCTTAAGCACAGTGCAGAGAGAAATGCCATGGAGATGACAGGAATAAAAGAAACATTTTCTCAGAAGATCAAAATGCAGCCCCTTTAGGGCTTTGCTGTTGTTGAAGGTTGAGAACTGTATACACCATGCACAGGGATCAGCAATGAACTGTTACAGCCAAGTGCCAGCCAGAAAAAGTAAACAACTGAGACAAGAGAGATACATGCAGGAGTGATGAGAAAATTTTACTGTAACGATGGGCAGCTTCATTCTGTGTAGCTGATAGAACAATATTGGTCTTGGAGATGCTTTGATTTAAGAAACAGTTCTTTGCTAGGCAAAGATACGTTTTTGGCTGCTCAGGGGTGGGCAGGCACTATGAGAAAGAGGGGCAGGGGTGCATTAAGTACTGCTCCCTGGCCTGGGAGAATAAGTCAGCTTGAAGATACCAGAGTAAGAACAAGCACTTCTGAGAAGTCTGAGAAGTCTGACAAGCAAAAGATCAAAAGGCTTCTGCTTCATCTTACTGTTTCCCTTTAATGGCTGCAGGCTGAATGTATGATTCCCAATCAGTCTCTCATGCTATTTTTACCCCCATGTATGGTCATTATATCTCTTCTCTTCAGTCCAGACCTTTGGAGCTTTTCCCAGCACTGTCAAGGAACAGAGCATATTACACTTTTTGCATTTAGCTACTGTAGGTTCAAGTCAAATATGTCTAATTCTTGATAATGGATACCTTGAGCCCACAAGCAAGCTGCTGAAAAATTACTTTGGTAACATAGAAAACCAGTAAACACTTAACACAAAGGGCATATTTTTGTCCACCTGTTCTGACTAACAGATTGTTGGAGGAACACAAAACATGAGAATTTAATCCTGTAGTTTGCACAGAATATTAAAAACATTTGCTTTTTGAAGAGTGAACTTGTGGTTTGATAATGCAAGGAAGGGAATTTCAGCTGAGCTGTCCAGTAGCTTCTAATTGAAAGAAGAGATACAGCTTATAGACAGCTCCAATTGCAATGAAATAATGATTAAAAGGAGCTTCAATATTATTTTCGGGCACAAACTAATCTCTCAGGAGTGCCAAGTTGTAATGTTTATTTCTATAAAATGCCAAGAATGCTCTTCCATTTTATAGTGAGTAAATTACATTATCTTGCAAATCACATCTCCTAGGGCCTACTGTATTACAGCCTTCACCCATCCCGCAGTTCATTTGAGCATTACCATGACAGCCCCAGTTATATTGTGCTGAGGCTTGTGGGATGGCTGCTCCATTTGATGGTACAGGTGGTGCTCAGCTGCAGGAATGGAATTTGCAAACCAGAGTTGAGTCCTCACGTCCCCTGTGCACTGAAAGGCTTCAACATCTGTGGTTGCCATGTACAACATCCACACGGAAGAGCATCTCAAAAGCTTCTCCAGATGTTAGCACCACCCAAATGCCAAATTGTAGACCAAATCTGCTTTGAAGTGAAATATTTATTTTATTCTCCAGGGAAGAACAAACTTACCCCACAACAGCAACGCAGGGCTCAAGACAGGGGCTCTGAGTCTGCTCTTGTACAAATAACTTTGCTTTCCCAGCATCCACACAAAATATAGCAGCAGCTCCTGTCTGAGCAACCAGAAATAAGAATTTATGTGCTCTAAAGGCAAATCTCTCTTATGATGAGACCACAGTGCCAGGCCCTCCTGGCCCTGTGCATATCTTATTGGCACACCATGGCTTCGTAGTCTTCACAGATGATATGCTTGGGGTCTCTTTAGCAGAGGAGCTGCAGAGTTTATTGTTTCCCTCTCTAGCAAAAATGTGAACTGCAGCTCCTTTTGTCTGCAAGTGGTCCTGAGATCATTTCTCACATCCCAGTGAGGGCCTCCAGGTTGTTCAATAACAATGCTCCCTTCTGCAACCTGCTGTCATTTTCAGCCACAGTAAGGAGGCTAGTTCTGTGCTTTTTGCTGACCTCCTTTTAATCACTGAATCTTACTCATCCTCACATGATATTTCATAAATCAGCCCCACAGGCAGGCTCTGCATGAGGGATCCCAGGTGGCAGAGAGGCTTATCTACAAATGCAGTGACTCTGACCAGGCTGAATGCAACTCCCAGAGCCTATACAGCTTGTCTGGGAAAAGTATGGATACCCATGGATGTCTGGGTGTATGTAATGACTGGAGCTCTTGGAGACTCAGATGATATGCTTGGTCTTAATTTGCATTTTAGATCTCTAGGTCCCTTTTAAAAAAAAAAATCTGGCCTGACATTCTCTAACATAAACTCTGTTGAACTAATTCTCCAGATTATCCAGGATAAAGTTCGCTGAAAGTCAACTCATCTTGTTCTAAGGGTAATTGCTCCAGAGGACTGTATGTTACAAAGAGGCAGATACTATTCAGTCAGGAGGCCTAGACCCTCCAAAAGGCATTAAGACACAAAAGGTGAAGGTTGGCATCTTTCTCACTAAGCCAAACAAAAGACATTGCTAAAGCAGATTGTAAAACTTTTCAAAATAAATGCTTTCAATGGAAACTTCTGCTGCTGCCAGTGCTGAAAATGCAGGTAGCAGCAGAGCCCAGAGACATGCCACAAGCCAGCAGGCAAGCAGAGCCTCTCCTGCTCCCCAGGCCTGCAGCCCCAGGGCCCCCCCTGGAGCAGTGGCTGCAGAGCCTGTGCCACTGCACTGAGTGAGGGAGCAGGGCAGCCTGGAGACAGCCACCAGCCCAGGCCATCAGGCACCTCCCTCCACCAGGATGAGACAGGGCTGGGTACAAGGGGAGGGGAAAAGGTTGCTTGCTCAGCAGACAGAAGTAGAACTCTCCTTCCTTTAGCACCGCACTGAGCTGAGAACTGAGCACCTCGAGAAGCTGCGTTCCCCTGCTCAGCCCCTGAGGTGTGGTAGAGAATTACAGAGAACAAGTACCTTAAGCAGCAAGCTGGTAGACTGGAAGTAGTAGGTGAGAAGATTGAGATGGAAACAAGCAGCTGGAAATAGAAGAAAGGCATGGATGACTGACAAAAGTGATGACTGCAATTTAATAAACAAATACCTCAATTACAAAGTGGAAAATACCATAAAAACACACCACATCAGAAAAGGTTATCAAGCATCCATCATCCATTCCATTAAACATTCCTAGCTCAAAGCTAATCACAGTTCTTGGCTTCTTAGTCTTATGAGTTAAAGATTCCGGATTTCCTGGCCCATTTTATGTCAGAAAAAGGGCAACAAGACATCAGAATCACTGGCATCAGGAAGCAAACTCACAAAGTGCAACTGCAGCACTCAGACAATGTGAACAGAATTTTTTACAGTACCTGGCAGCCAGCTTGGAATGGATTTATTATTAGTTTATTAAACCTTTCTGACAGCAATCTTCACTTAAATATGTATCTTCCTTTCTTTTCATCATGAAAATCTAATTCCCTTTCCTCAAGGTATAAAGTCATTGGCAGAACTGAAGTATTCTCTTTAAATGTTCAACGTGTTTGAACATCAGCTGTTGTCTACTGGTACTCTCTATCCATTCCACTCCTCATCCACTCCTGTCAGGGGTGGCTTAGTTACCAGAACATCGACTTCCCAAACCCTGCAGGAGAACAGGAGGATGCTGTGGCTGTGAGCACAACACTGCATTCTCGAAGAAAGCTGTCTGTTTCCTGGCAACTGGAAAAACAATCTCTCTCAATTAATGTAGTCTAGCCCACATCTGCTGTTAAAACATTGGAGGAAATATTTGAGCCCTTTCAAATTGTTGATAATGAAATTACACAGACAAGAGATTGTTCATTTAGAAATGGGTTTAATTAATGGCCTGGACATTTTATTTGTACCCTTTCTAAAGTTCATGATTCAAGTTTCATTTCCTTCCCTTCCCCTTCTGTAGCATCTCTTGCTGTGCAGTTATGAAAAAGAAAGGAGGAAAAAAACTTGGTTGGTTTTTGTTCTTTTTTCCCAAGTAATTGAAGGCAGAGTGCTAGAATTTCTGTTAAAATGTACCTGCTCGCTGAAGTCCAGTGCAAGTCACATGCAACAGGAAGGTTTGGAAGGTCATTTGACAGTCTTGTGTCCAAGGCTCATTCTGACCAGGGCATTGTGCTTCATCTTCAGTGGCTATATTTTTACACATGTATGTTTATTCTTTTTCACATGTTCTTTGTGCTTTCTCCCCCTCACACTTGTGAAGCACTAACACTCGTCTGTTAAAGCTGGTGGGAGCTTTGCTTTTTAGGCAGAGTTCAAAAGATGGCAAATATCACTTATGAGCTTGTAAGCACATTTCTGTGACTCGAAGAAACCGTCAGACATTTCTAGCAACGAGAGGGATGCACTCCCCTCAGTCTGCTTAGGGACTTTTATATTGTAAAACTCTTTTGCCTGCCATGATTTTCATGAACTAATTCCTCTTCTAAACTCTCACAGCACAAAACAGTCACTGCTTAAGAAAAAGCAAATGTAATTCACAACAACGTCATTACTTGCCTAGTAAACAAGATTAAGTAAATGTCATTTAAAAACTATACCTTGGACACAGAAGCTCCAAACTTCTACTGGGAAACAAACCTTCACCAAGAGTTTCATGAAGGGGCTCCTCATAGGGCATTACACACATTATTACTGACCTGGTCTATCCATGAACCTCCTGGTATTTTTTTTCTATGTCATCAAGTAAAAAAAAAAAAAAATTCCTATCTTAAAAATAACTATTGCTTCCTACACGGCCTCTTTTGGAGTGAGAGCTAGAGAAAACATTGATTACAAAGGCATAGCTTTTTCTGAGACACTGTTTAATGAAGCCACTTTCGTTTCCTATTGATCAACCTTCCAAACTTATATTTTGTTGAATGACAAACAATAGCCATGGGGAAATTAAACACTGAAATCTGCAGACACTCTGGAACAATATTTGTTTAACAGCTGCCGAACGCTGGAAGTAACAGCAAAGAGTATTATGTAAGAAAATCCTGTAACCCAAACAGATAATATTCTGGTTAACATCACATTGAGGCTCTACTTGCTTAAAACACCAGTTGTTACAAGAAAACAATGTGCAGAACTATTTGTTCAGTCCAGAAACGTAACAACCTAGAAATGTTCAATCAATCAAATTCAGGTAAATATATAATTGCTATTGCTTTAAAAGGAAACAAATATATAATACAACAGATGACTCGGTCTTGCTTAATCTCTGAAAAAAATATTACTGGAATGACAGATTGTACACTAGATTGTTCCAGTCTTCAGAGCTAAAATTGAATCCATAAAAATAAATCTGGAACCATCAAAAGCTGTAAATGCAGGCCTGGACAAAGAGTTGACAGAAATAAATGAATTAATTGGATCTATATTTCTTAGCAGAATGTACCAGATTTCATGCCATGATTGTTTTATGATAGTAAATGGAAAACAAACTGCTATTGTTTAATCTTGGTAAATAGAAGATATTTTTATGAGCATTGACCCAGAAAAAGTTGACAGTTTGCCAAATAGGTATGTTTTTCCAGTGCTACCAGACATTTTTAACTAAAATCTGAAGCTAGCCAGTAGATTAACATAGTTTTAAGTGATATCATAAATTGTATGTTTGTTTGGCTGTTACCAGAGATACTTTAAAAGTAACAGTGAAGAATTACCATTTCAAGAGAAGCCATACAACCTTTATCAAATGAGTAATGCTACTTATTCATTCCAGATAGATGAGATTTCAATTAATTATCCAAACTACAAATAATTCAATTAAGTCAGCAACACTTCAAATTTGGTTATCAAGTTTCACTCAAATTGCTTCAGAGGGCTTTTAGACAGCCTTGTAGGAAATCAATTAGGTAGCAGCACACTTGGTAGAAGTATATAATTTTTTTAATAAATCAGCATAATGTTCATCTGCAACAGTTAAAAGTTGCTATAAAAATTTGGGATAGCTCCCTTATCTAGTTTTATGGAGTTTCACTTAAGTACAACCAACTGTAAAGTTTGAAGTCAAGAGACTTGATCATAAATATGCAACTAATGAAGACAAATGCTGGAGAATTCCTTGTCTTCTGCTTAAAATGAACACAAAATAGTACCAGTGGGAGAAACAGAGTTTATTCCATTAAACCAAGAGTCACTTTTCCATCAGCTTTGTCAGGGTTATTGCAGATGATGATATCATCATCTTAGCTCACCCATCAGTTGATTTTAGTGGGATTAAACATGTCAGTTTTATGCTGTTGTAGGACGGACATTGTAAAAAGAAAATCAAAGATCTTTTCCTGACCCATTTTTCTTTTCAGAAGAAACTTAGCTAAGGATAAATTTTTATTTAAAAATTCTATGACTGTCAAGATTCATCTCACTCCAGCTCCTTGAAACTTTTTGGCTATAGCAAAAAAGACAATTTTTCTCCTTTGTGCTATCCTGAGGGGACTTCTTCTATCAGGACATGGTCTACATCCCCCTCATCACATCATCTGCGCGTGGTGCGTTAGCCAGACATGGGCCAGAGAAACACAAGGTCCTGAGCCAGGCTTTGCCAGCATTAGATCCCTGGCACAAGTGAACAGTGTAGGCACTCATTCAGCTCAGGGGAGAGCCAGATGGGACAGGCAGGAAGAAAGGAGGCCATTCAGCAGTTTCTCCTGCCTTTATACCTGAGCACTCTTTCAGAAACACCAGTGCTCTGCTCTAGACAAGATTTTTTTTTTTTTTTTTCTTTTTTTTTTTTTTTTTTTTTTTTTTTTTTTTTTTTTTTTTTTTTTTTTTTTCCATCTAGCAACAGGTAGGTTGCCTTTAGCTACAGAACTCAGTGCACAGGATAAGGACAGGAAGAGTAGAGCTGACCATTCATGGAGGGTAAAGACAAAGATCAAGATAAAATACGTACAGTGCCAGCTGCCAACATTGAGGCTGAACAAGTAAGTAAAAAAAAAAAAAACAAACCTCTAAATAGAGGGATAAAGAATGTCTGTTTTACTGACCTTAAAGGTCTCTTGAGTTGTCTCTGCATTGTAGCACAGGAAATAAGGTCTGGATTGGGACTGCTAATTTCCCATTTGCTTTTAAGCTTCAAGAATATGACAACAAGTCTGATGCTCAAAACAGCAAACCAGCAAGAAACATGAGCCAACCCTGGAGGAAAGACAGGCAAAAGGACTAACCAAAAGCATCCCCCCCTACTCCTTGTTCCCTTAAAAATCTGTTAATAGATTTTTTTAATGCATTCTCTTCCTCTGACTGATTAGGTATTTCTATCCTTACAGTTCTGTTAACACCTCAGCAATAGAATTTGGCCAGACAATGTTTAACTGTGTTGCACGACCTTTTTTTAAAAATTTTTAGCTTCTGCCGTGTTGCCCTTTCAAAGGCTGTTCTTCCCATAGTACCAGCAGGGTACTTCACTTGGAAGGATCTCTGTCTATCCAGGAGCTCAGCAACACAGGACCCAATTTTCTGCAGCCACTTACGGAGCATCCTAACAAATCTCACAGGAAGTCAAATGTCCAGGCTCTATCTATGGCTCTGGCACTTTTGAAATGGATACCACAGATGTGATGGGATTGTCAGACCTTTGCTCCCCTGAGAGCTCTGCTCACTCACCACAGCTGAGGAGCAGTTGCCACAAATAGCCCCAGCACTGTGCCCGGCAGGCAGCTCCCTTTGGAGGAGCTCCTGCTCTCCACTTACCTCCTGGTTTTCCTCCTTTCTGATTCACTGCATAGACACAGCTGCAAAGGGCATTAGTGGGAGAGATCCAGATGAACTTCACTTTGTTTTTGTGACATTGGAGTTTCCAGTTAAGTTTATTTAGGGTAATAACATGGCCTCTGATGAAGGCAATGTCTCAGTCACTGCCATGACAGTGCTACAGATGCAGTGAAAGCTAACACACTCAGTGTGTTATGAAAGGTCACTTGAATTTCTGATGCATTCTGCCACAACCACTGTGCACCAGCTAAATGCTTTTACACAGACACCTCCAGACAGGATAATTTTACACTGCCTTTGTTATTTATGTAGGTGGCACAATCCATGGGCTGGGTGATGCAAATGATGCAAACTGGCTTGCAATTGCATTTCATGTGGGTCCTGGTTTCTGATGCACATTATCCTACTGTCCACACTTGGAAGCAGAGCAGAAAAACTTGCTCCCTACCCACACAGAAGTCTGGTTAACTTACTTTAGAGCGTATCTTCGGTGTAAACCAACATATATACAGTGCAAATAATTCATAGGGATTTGAATCCCTGCATCAGAGAGGGAACTTGGCAAGGCAATTAAATAAATTTACCCCATTTTCTTTAGATTCTTCTGCTTAATGTAATAGCTTAGACAGCAGTTTCACAGGTAGTCCAACAGGAACAATTCGGTCCAAGAACAGATTACAATAAACTTTTTAACCCTGGGTAATATTTTGAACTCAGATTGCCTCTCTGAACAGTGAAAAATCTTGCTAAGCTCAGACAGCAACAAAAGCAGCAATAACTCTGTTAAAAGATAGCTATAGGTACAGTTTGTGTGGCTGTTTGCAACATTCTCCAACCTGGGCACACTGACTTTGTGTATCTTGCATGCACTTACCCTATAACTCAATTAAATTTCTTGCACCAGCCTAACATGCTCCCAATTCCACTGAAATGTTTTTAATGAACCACATTCAGCTCCAATTTATACTAGAGATCCCACCTACCTACACAGGATGAAATGCCTCCCTTTTTGTAGCTTACCATTCCACACATGACAAAGCCCATACAAGGTTGCCCATGTTGCCAGTGCACATTGAACACCTCCCCAGCCCATCCTGTGCAGCATTCCCAGCCCTGCTAAGTATTTTCAGCAGCATGTCAATCTAACTTCAGGTACTGAAGTGTTTGCTTGTCACATGTTCCTCTGTTTCTTCTACTTCTTAAGATATAAAAATGAAGCACTTTGAAGTTCTTAAATAAATATAAACTCCCATGTTATTACAGGCCATTCTCCATTACAGGCAAAACCTAGGGCTCTCTAGAATCACAGAATGGTTTGGATTTGGAAGGGACCTTAGAGGTCCATCGAGGCCAATTCTCCAGCAATTGAAGAGCAGGGGCAACTTCAACCAGAACAGGTTGCTCAGAGCCCCACCCAAGCGGCCTTGAATGTTTCCAGGGCTTGGGGCACCTCCCAGCCCTCTGGTAAGCCTGTTCCATTGTTCCACCACCCTCACTGTAAAGCAGTCCCTCTCATATCTAGTCTAATTCTCAGTGTAAAACCATTGCCCCTATTCCTAACTCAATCCCAGTTAGAGAGAATGAATTTGTTCATCTCTCCGTATGCCAAAGACCTCAAGGTCACATCACGCATAGCAGTGCAAGCTCCCTGTGCCAGCACAGCAGTGGCCCTGCTATTCCAGGCTCCTCTCCCAGAAACAGCACATGCAGCAGCTCCTTTTACAACAGCTCTCAGCTAGCACAGCATTTCTGTACAACATAAATTTTTACTCTTGCATGCCCAAAAATTTCAGTAGCCACACAAAATGAATGCAGAACAATAACGCTTTCATGCTTCCAACTCAAGGAGAGAGATTGCCCTCCCTTGCAAGGGGGGTGGATGCACGCGTTCCTACAGTCCCGTGCTGATCAGGGGCTTCACCGGGAGGGGAGGGGAGGGCAGCCCTCCAAGCAGCCCCTCCCCAGCCGCCTGGCTGGCAGGGCAGGGCAGAGCTCAGGGTTTCAGCGTTACTTGGTTACTTCCATTGAAAGGAGCTGGGCTTTGCTCAATAGCCATTGAGCACATTCCTCAGATTTTTTTCTTCTGCGCTTTGTAAATCAGGGTTGGAAGTTATTGCTGAAAGCACAGGAAGTTAGAAATCACCTTTTTCAGCCTCCTGTGACCGCAGGGTATTTTTGTGACAAACTGACCCAGGCTTGAAGGATGAAACACCTTTTATAGCCCCAGTAACAAAACAATTTACAAAATAATGAATTACTAACCTTACCATACTCTCAGCTGGCACTGTTAGGTTGGTAAGTAGCCATGCCATGAGCAGAAGCACAAGTTGTGCCCTTGGTAATAAGAGTCGAGCTGTCACAGGGGACAAGGGCGCCTTTCTACCCCGTTGAAAGTGGCATTTTAGGAACCAGCATGGCACATCTTATCCACTGAAATTAAACAAAAGTTTTCCATGATTAAGAACTGCATTTTCAGTGCTCACCTCCCTGCTTGGAACAACACTAATTAAAGCTCCCAGGGAAATTTAAAATTGAAATCTGGGCAACCAAGACACAGCTTTGTCCTGCAGGGATTCAGTGTGAAAATCCAGATGACTAAGGCAATTGTGATCCACAAGAAAAGCATTTAAAAGCATTTACCTTTTATGAAATATTTAACCATAAGCAAAACAAGGAAAAGTTAAAGTGCTTGCTAGAATTCTCTTCCAGAATTGTTTATTTAGGGACAGAACCACGGTCTAGGGGGCAACACACTGATCACTGCTTATGATTCAATCCCTGCTCCAAGTGAAACGGGTTGAGTTCAAGCAGCACCTCGGCAACATCTGAAGCCACAGGAAAAAGCCACCCTCCACTGCTTGCTGACAGGCAGCTCCTGTCTGTGCAGCTTCAAACTTCCCACTTCCATGGCAGAAGGACGGAAGCCCCTGGCAAAGACAGGTGACCCTGAGTGCTAACTGGGAAAAGCCAACTCTCAAAGAACTGGGCACCAGCCTCCGTGTCAGAGGAGGGACTGCAGGGCAGAACTCAGCTCCATAAAAAGTCAATGCTAAGTCAGGCCAGGAAGCAGAAATCAGGATTCCTCCTGCCTCTCCTTGAATCAGATGTCATTCTCCCAGAGCTTTCCAAGCTGAGGTAAATATTTCAATTTATGGTTTGCAACATATTTTTTTTTCCTCAATTTTTGCTTCCAACTGCATATTTTTATAGGACCTATTCCCTTACTTATTTAAATACTGGCTTTAATTATCCCAGAAAATATTTGCTTTTGATTTTCTTGTGGATACTTAGGAAACTGAATCTATGAAGGAACAAAAACCCCAGAAAACTTTATTTTTACATTAATTTAAGGAATTTCAGGTCAAAATTGGAGATAAAGGAAGGTTTTATCCAAGCAAGTTTTTAACCAGAAAGCTACTATAAATTATAAGAGGATTGCTAAAGGTCAGCATGCTGTAACCAAATTCCAGCCTGTTAAATTACTGCTATACTGCACTTCCAAGAAAATCTGTATTCAACATCTGTTTTCTTTACAGGAGATCATTAGGAACAGGCAGGCAGAGTCATAGTCTCATCCTGCACTTACCTCAGGGTTTGAAAGGACAGATCTGTCCCTCTCTAGACACGAGACAAGATTGAAACCTGGCCTTGTTGGACTTGGTCACTGACGTGAGGTTTTAGAGTTTCTTTGGAGTCAGACATTGCCCAAAAATCAGTATTAATGAGGAAAACAGGAAGGGGAGCTGGAGACCAGCCAGCTCTGCTTCTCATCATTTACACTTGCTGGTATTCAGACTAATTTTTTATCAAGTCAGAGCAGATTTGTCTTTATGACATGGCTGAAGAAAAACTTCCTGAAAAAAAAAAAAATCTGTGGCTGATAGTCAAATTAGGAATCAGTGTGGATCCCAACATCCTGCTACTTCTGAAGAGGCCAGTACTCTAAAAAAACCCAAACCCGAACATATGCACATCTCAAAGAGCTCAGCAATTAATTAAAATTATGGAAAGCAACTGTTACTGGCTAGCATGTGCTGAAACAATTGTTTTCCAACACTCTCAATTTGTTCTTCCAAGACCAGCACACGAAGTATGGAGACATCTGGATATTTCAAGGTCAGTATGGTTATGGATACAAATTCACCAGCAAAACTATGTTCTGCTCTGCAAAAGGACAGGCCTCTGGGCACAAGCTGAAGCAACCAGACCAGAAATTGCACATTTCTCCCAGTCCTGCTGTTGCTTCTACCTTCTTCCTGTCCTTCCTTACCTCCTTTTTTGTTCCTCTTCCTTACTCTGACAAAAACACAAGGCAAAGACTAAGAGTAAAACAGATGCTTCTGGATGTGGTGAAAATTTTGAAAATGTTCAACCTCTGTCAATGTTGTCATTGTGTAAATATTTGATGCCACTTGCAGAGAAGAGTTTTCACAAGTAGAAATAACAAGACGCAGAGGAAAAAAAATAAAACCACAAATAAAACCCAAGGGCAAGAGTGTGCCTAGAGCAACAAAGTGCCTAACATTTTGAGGCAATGCCCTTCCTGTGGCTTACTGTACCTCCACCAGCTTTTTCATTGCAGACCCAAAGTTGTAGCAGCCATCACAGGAGCCTGGTCACAGCACTGTGGGGACCTTGACTCAAATATATTCACTGTTTTAATGACTAGGCAAGTTATGCAGTACAACAAAGACAAGCTAAAGAGGAACATTCAAACAAATTGTCATGACCATCCAAGGTGACACACTGATTTTTTATACCAGTTTTCAAATAATCGCATTTCTTGTTTCCTTTATTATTTCTACATGAACATCATGTTGCCACAATGCAGACCATTTAAAAATGAGAGTTAAATCTGGGTCTAGTATAAAGGAGAAATTTGGCTTACCATGGGATCTTTTTCACTGCTTGTTTTGTTTTTGAATTATTAATGACCTTTAAAAAATATCTATTCCTCAGCTGACCCATATGCAGCATATTTACTCAACCTCTAAATGGCTATGGAGCTGATTATACCTAAGAATGTTTTTGTAGGAAGTTTTGAGCTGTGCAGAGCTATTTAAATTTTGAACTCACATTACAGATCCTCAAGTGTTTTCAGAAAAAAAATGCTAAGGAATGATTTAGGTTGCACAGAATAGAGGGTGAACAGATGGACTGTTAAAAAATTGATAGGGCTTCATTAGAGAGATGGGAGAGAAGATACAAAGTAAAACTCAGGAAAAAGCAGGGAAGAAGATTCATTACATAGTGCTTTAAAGACCAGTGATATAAAGGGTTACTCACAGTTGAACATGTCCGCCAGGATGGGGCTTGGTTTATTTTTCAGTGACAAGAATTATCCAAAATTAGCAGACCAAAGAATTTACTGCTACTCAGCTGTAGCACGGCTACAACTGCCCTATTTCATTAAGTAGCTGCTGGATTAGAGATTGTTCTACTCAAGGGTGACCATGGTTTCCACACACTACACTGGATGTAAAGCAGCCTTCCAAGGGGCCTCAAACTTCCTTTTAAATTTGCATTGTTTTGTATAATTCTTTGCTTTGTTTCTCCCTACAATGGAAAAGAGGGTTAAACAACCTCCTCCTTCATAAAAACAACATTTTAAATAAACTAAATGCAAAAAAGCCCACAACCAAACAAAAGAAACAACAACAAAACAAACAAACCCCAAACAAACAAACCCCCAAACAAACAAACAACTCCCCCCCAAAACCCAAACAAACCCATACTCCTTTTCACTGCTTCTTGCAAGCAAAAAGACAAGTGAGGTGTTACCTGGATTTTAATAAAAGCACCACTGTGGTTTCCCCCCTCTCCAGCTCATCTTTATCTAAATGGTGAGGTTGTTTGCAGTAACACATCTCAAAGAGAGTGTTAAGGCAAATGCAATACATTAGCTTTAGATTTTAAAAGGTGTGTCCAAGGCAGAGTGGCACAGCAGTACACACAAACAAGGACTTTTGGAAGCAAACAAGAATGAGGGCCTTGGGGTCAGGACAATCACCCCTCACATCCCCTGGCAAGGCTCCTATTCAAATCCTGGGTGAGCAGTGGGTGACTGACATTGCACTGGCCACGAGCTCTTTCTGAAAGGAGTATTGATGCTTTCAGGTGGTTTGTGGTATCAATAGCAGAGCTCTGATGAGCAGAAAGCCTGACCCATCCTTCACCCCTGTTTGAGGCAGAGCTGGAGCAGGTTGGGAAGGCAGGATGCAGAAGCACAATGTCAGACCTGCTCTTTGAAGAAAAGGAAGTGTAATGCCACTGCAAGGACCTTACTTCTTTCATGTTCTAGTAGAGAAGTTTGAATTCATGACCTTTGAAGAGAAACCCATCTGGAGACTTTTTATTTTCACACAGATGAAACAAGGAATAACCTTTTCCTTTATCCCTCAAGAAAGTTTCAAGCTTAGTTAGCAACAGTTATTTCTTTGGCAACAGACAGATATAAACACAGGATTATAATGTTCAACAAAGGATCAAGGAAAGGAAGAAATAAGACTTGAAGAGGGAAGTGTCTGGAAGACCTGAAAAAGAAGGTAGAAAGTTAGTAATTTTCTTAAAATGCATATTTCTTCTTGCTCTCAACAAGACTCTTTTTGGTAAAAAAAAAAAAAAAAATTGAATTAAAAAAGGGAAAATGCACAGGACTGTACACTACTTTCTGCTGCAGGCATAATGGAGTCCAATAGCTGTGATCACTGATACTTGGGACAGAGTGCCTTGCTTGGAAGGCACTGCAGCTCACAAAATTATCTTTATGCTAGAAAGCACATGCTTTTATTCGGTGAATTCTTCAACAAAGATGGAATCTAAAACACACACACATGTAAATTTAGAATTCTCACATGCACATATGCACATGACATGGGTATGAGTGGGTAACTCCAGTGTTGTCAATCCAAAACTGATATTTGAGGAAAAGCACAGATGATACCTTCTAGAGTTTACTTTGCTGTGAGCAAAGTAATCACTCCCTTTTACCTGTGCAGCCATTTGCACCACTCCCAAATGTGACCACTACTAACACAACAGCAGCAAATCTTTGGCTGCTTGTCCCAGCATACAGAACTGCAAAAAGCATCACACAGTGCTGAACCAAGTTCTGGTATTCTGAAGCAGGTATTCTTCTCCTTTTTCTCTCTTTTATCTTTTCAATTTTTATCAGCAGGGGCTGTTTCAGGAGAACTGACCCCCAGCTGCAGAGTGTGTGGCAGCCTGAGCCAAATACACAGCGCCATAGTTCTGCTGCTATGCAGGCAAATTAATTTTGTGCAGGTACACCCAAAGCAGTTCAAACTGCAGTTATTTCTTTGGATTGTTCTACAGCAGACATTTCACAGGAACATCTGTCTCCTTGGGGCCCAGCCGAAGGAAGAAATGTTGCTTTGGTGTTTTATTTTTTTTAAATCACCACCCTCTCTTCTCCTAGACACATGCTGCTGCATGAGGCAGGGAAAGAAGGAAGGGAAAGCCCAGCCTGAAGAGACAGGCAGTGGGTCTGAGGCACAGCCTGATTAGCAAAGGAGTCTGGGAAGAGGCGGCTACCGGGAAGCTCCTGGCAAGGAAAACATGAGCCAGGCCATAAAGAAAGCTTTGAGCACTCATAGCAAATCCAGGGCATGCCAAGAGAGTGAGGGTCATTCCTCCTGAGACATAAGCAATGAGGTCAGAAAGCCTTTTCATTTGTAGAGCTAGGAGAGAAGAGATGTCCAGCCCACGAAAGAACAATGCAGGAACATCTGCTGCAGGCAGAGGGCTGACCAGCCACTGGACAGTTTGTCAGAAAGCCAATAACAATGACAGCCATGAAATAATTGAATAATGTTGCCTAGAATCAAAGTGAAAGGAAAAAACATTAAGCTTCTTCTGAAGCTTGAAGGAACTATTTATTCTCAAAGCCAAGGAGGATTGAAAGAAGCACATAGTGCAGACAGGTCTTAAGGCAGGTCTCTGCATCCTTCAGCACCTTTGCCAAGAGAGATGCTGTCCCTCATTATCTACTGGTAATATCCCAGGATTTGGAGGACCTTTTTACTTTTAAAAAGCCCCAGTGAAAGTTCTCATTTTGCTATCCAGGCACAGAAGTTGCCTTTTGAAAGTCAGGTGCAAAAGCCCTGCAATAGTTCACTCACAAGTCAGTGACAGCAAATAGCAGCAGGCAGAAGAGAATGACAGAGCCCAGAGCCATCTCTAACTAGCAACAACAATTCTCTGCATGCCTGGAGTTACTCTCATCATTTCTAAACTTTAGAAATTAATATATCTCTTTGCACATGAATAATTCACCCAGAGACTGATTTACTGTACAACTGTCAATGGATCTACAGTGCTCCCGTGCTTTGCCTATTAAAACAATTCCAGTTGCCATGAAGGACATAAGAAAGGATGACTGTTTCCAAATTGCTTTCCAAAGAAGTGGAAGCTGTCATAATATTTAACCTTTCCTCCATTCTCCCAACAACACGCACCCCTCCCCACCCCACCCCGCCACTGGTTCCCACACCCCAGATATGAAAGCAGATAAGGAGGTCCCCCCCCTCGCCGCTTCCTGATGGTGAGTCATGGCTCTGAGTCAGCCTTTGTGTTTCAGGGAACCTGGAAGGCTTTGAAACCCGCTGTTGATTTTGGCAAAACTACCTCTTCTCACTTTGAGGGTGAAACGATTTACACACATCGGTTTTGGTCTGAAAATAGCTGCTGAGATGCAAACAGCAAGAGTATGGCCAAATATTTTCTTGTCCTTGCACTGCAGGAGTAGAACCCTCCCAGTCATGGGTCACAGCCACACTAAAGTGAGCCACAAAATACCAGCTTAAACTCTGATGATTCGGGGAGGATGAACTCACAGCTCTTCTTTCGTGCACAGAAGGTACCACTGTCCATGACTTCGGACACAACCACCTCTACAGCAACGGGTCACCTTTCAGAGATGACCAAGACAGGTGTTGGGTCACTGTCTGCTTCCCATAGTCAGGCGAGCTGAGGCCAAACAGTACCAATTCCAGTGCTGATGTTAGTAAGCCAAACTCCTTCCTCCTTTGTGTTTCCAGGTGCATTCCTTGCAGCAGTCGGACCACTCTTTAGCAGCTCATATTGAGGGGCCTTGCACCAGGAGATGCAGACAGGAGAAGTGTCTTTTATAAACAAGAGTTTGCCCCAGCTCAGTTGAGACATGCCAGTAATGAGGGAAATTCTGGCAAAGACACCCCTCAAGAATCCCTGTGTGTCTCTGCCTAGCCCTTCTCTGTCTCCACAGATCAGCACTTTGTAGTCATATAGAAAAAATCCTCTCATTCTTGGCGGAGAAAAGCTGCCATATTTTTTTTATTAACATGTTTGAACATTACATCAGCTGCTCATCTCAAACATTCGTCCACTTCTGTGCCTACTTCTGTATCTGTGTTACAAAGCCTTTAATTAAATTAATTACACTTTAACATAGGTATTTTAATTTCCTTTTGCAATCCTATTTCAGACATCTTTTGATCTCTCATTGAATTCCAAACTACATTCCTTCCCTTCATGTCTGTTTGGTAAACACCTTTGCTTGGGCCAGATTTATTACCATTTAAATTATTTTCTCACTCGAGGACTTGTCTGCTATCCCTTCTTCCCACATTGTGTCAAGTCGGGCCATTTCTAGATTAAACCCTAAATTCACTAAAGTCTTAAATCATAAGTGTGCCTGCATAAAGAAAACAGAAAAAAAAAATCTCTGTAAAAAGTACAATTAGTTGCTACACATCCTTTCAGAGTATAGCTATTTTTAAAGAAATTATTTCAAGGAAATTAAATTTAATATTCTTTAACAGGGGTTTTGTGAAGGAAAGAAACTTGAAACTTGCCAAAGCACATGAACACAGTTAAAATATCAGTTGTCACAGCAGTTTAAGTTTCCTTCAATGAGTGTTGAGAAAAGGTAATCCTTACGTGTTAAGACATAGGACAGATTTTAACCTTAGTTTTCAATTTGAGTGTGAATAACAGCGGCAGTACTTTTCTCCTTACATGTCTCTGTGAAATAGTCTTTTTTTAAAAATAATCTACCAAAAAACATAGCACTACAAAGCACTTTTAACTCCTTTTTAAATTCTACATGTGTTTATTTGAAAATTTGGCTACTTTTAAAAAGTGGCTACACACTTTAAAATCCAAAGTGAAATATTTCAGCTGACCAGAGATGTCCTTTCCTCTTCTACTACTCTGGTCTGCCAAACTAAGCAAAGAAAATCCCCCAAACCAAAACAGTTTGCTCAGCTCTGCACATAAACATCTCCAACAATTATTAGGCATCAGATCCTAAAAATTCAGGTATGTGTTTCTTAGTTGGGACATTCAGATAAAAGCACATTTGCAATAATTTTAAGCTTTATTTTCATTGACTAAATGACATGTTTCACCATGGGGAGGAAAAAAAGGGTGTTAAAATTCCAGTTCTTCTATAAGACTGTGGAGAAAGTCCTCTGTCTTCACCAAGGTGAATTCAAGGCTACAGGAGGGATAAGAGTCAGACTTACTGGTGGCAGGCTAAAAGCTTCATATGCTTTTACTTATCTCTGTATTTACTAAGGAAAGTCTACATCCAGTATTCTCCTCATGGAGGGTGGAAGGAACAGCAGTTCACACCTTTACCTAACTAGAAACGGCTCCATGAAACCACTTCATTGCCTTTGCTGACAGATTTGCTTAGAATCCAAGCTGATATTTCAGCTGAATTCATTTCCAAACCAAAGACAGGCCACTTATGTTTACATTAATCAAAATTAGCTCCTGATGGGCATTATATAAGCAACATTAAAACACACATATTGTACAACTGGCTTTCCCAGGCAGGTAAGTTTTTATCTTGCTAACTTGTTTCTTATCCAGGAGGACATTTTTTTTAGCACGAACCTCACTTACATGCCTTCAAAATGCACCTGCTTTCCTCACTGGCAGTCCTGCGTGAGCTCTGTGAGCATTGCACCACCCCTGTACCCTCTCCTGCCATCAGCAGGTATCACAAACTGGTCTATCTGAACCCCTCGAGGATAAACAAACACAGCAGGATCTGCTGTTACAGGTCTGGGGCTGCAATCACTCTCAAATTTGATTGCAAGTAGAAATCCTGTTCTTCTGCTGTGCTTTTCCAATTGATACCTCTAAAACACTTGAAGTGATTCCCCATATGAAACTGGTGCAGGGCAGCAAACAGCACAGAAGACAATCCTTTGAGGGCCTCAGAACCATTTGTAGGCTGAAATAGGATGTAAAGGCAACACAGGAGCGACCAGAAGAAATAAAACATCACTTCCCACAACAAACAATCTCTTTTCAGTCTGACCTACTCATCCAATCCTACTTTCCTAATGCTCTGTGAAGGTTGCAAAAGTCTTCTTGAGAACCAGCATATCTGATTTCACATAGGCATCTGTAAATATAGGGCACTGATATTGGGTATCTGTTCTACTTCAGCAGTTTCAACTAACTCCAAAAAGCTTGTTTGGAGCTTAACCTTTCATTATACAAACAGAACAAAAACAAACTCAGCAGGATACTTGTGCTTCTGTTTATGAAAGTGACCCACTGTGGACTAGTGTATGATCCAGCATATCGTCATATAAATCCAGATTTCATCTGAAAACAATGACATGCTCTTAAATTACTGGGCTCTTAAAGTTTAACTACAATGATTCTGATGTTAACTTTTGATACAGAAAGTGGGGAAACAAATGGAAAAAATAATTGGAAGGCTAATCAAGAATAGGAAAAAGAACCAAAAATAGTGAATAAAAAATTGCAGTGAAAGGGAAAAATGCCAAAACTGGAGGCTGTCACCATAGGGAATTCCCCTAATGATAATGAATGCAAGAATGAGCTAGTGAACAACATCAAAAAAAGTCAAGGTGACTTCTTGAGAGTTTGAAATTCTCACACTTCTACCCAATGAAAGATTTTGGTCCTCAGAACCGAGGGCCACCTCAGAGGTTTCAGGCTTTTGAGACAAAAATTCCTACTGAGTACTTGCACATAACTACAGAGCACACCCCAAAACTGAAGGTCTTCTCAGTTACCCCTGAGGAAACCTGCCTCACCCCTATCCCTTAAAATACTGCACATTCTACCCATGATATATCTAATGTGAAGGGCTTAGGTGGGAATACTTAAATCACTTGGAAAACACAAGAAGAATTCCCTACATTGCAGGCAGAGAGGAGAGGTGCTATTGCAAGAGGCTACCTTATCCCAGAATATTCTATGACCCCTCAGCCTGGCTGTTGGGGTCTCTTCAGCAGAGAGGGAAGAGAACTCAAGGGTAAGTAAAAGAGGTACAAAAATAAGGACAGACGTGGTTTTCCCAGCTCTCACTTCTCCTGCAGGAAAAAGTACAAGTGGTATGGAAAGTGCCATAGTTTATACTTGTACATACCCAAAGTGATTTTGCACAGCGTGGCTACCATTGTCTGAAGGTGGTTTACTTCATATACCTGAGAAATTTCACAGGATTGTCACGTTAACAAGTATCTCTTCCAAGTTGAAAAAGCACCTGTGTCAAGAGAGTTCCCCAGTGCCAATGAGCAATGCTTAATATCATTGCACACTACTGATGTGTCACTGGCACCCATAAGCTTCTCATATCTTTTACACCAAAACATTAGAAATCCTCTTTTGTGGCCAGAGTCCATAAGCTCTGGGTGTCATTAAAACATAGCAACTATCACTGATAGGCTCTGGCACAGATTCTTAATTTGCTGTGGGAAGGTAAGCCCTAACAACTAAAAAAACATTCTTCTGCTGCAATATGCAACTTTCATATCTTTAAAAAAAATCCCCAAATTTGAGCAGAAATAAGACCTACACCCATTCGTTCATAACTTTCCCTCCATTATTTGCTGTATTCCATTGTTCACAAACAATGGAGATGCTTACAAATATATTTTTAAGCAAGCTCTTTGTGATAAAAATAACTCCTTTCACAATTCATATTGAAGGGCAGCAGGATCCTTGCTTCTCCTTCCAAACAAACCTGCATGTATTTGAGCAGGTCTTGCTGCTCTGCTGTCTTGCTCCCTCTGACAGGGAGGGAGATAACGGAGCTGAGAGAACGAGCTTGCTGCTTTGTATGCAGGCACAGCAAAAATAAAAAGTAGGTTGTTTGATGTTGAGGGTGAATTGAATTGATCCAGGCACTCCTTTCCAACACCATTATTTATGACAAGCAGTACATATTATTGACCAGTGAACATACAATAATAACATAATTAGCTTTCACCTAAACAATTACCTCCTTGTCATTTCCGATCCAAGTTCAGGAAGTGGCACAGACTCAGGAGGGCAAAGGGTTGCAATTAACAGGCACAGCTCACTGCTAGAACTGCATTAACCCTCTGCAGGTACCTTTTTGGATGCAGCAAGCAGCCAAATCCAGCCCACAGCAGTACCCAGAAGAAGACTGCATTTCTACATTCATTAACATTTGCGAAGTTACTCATTAAATCCTGAGTCAAGTGGTGTAAGCCAGTCTCATGCTTCAGCAGACAGATGATCCATCAGCTCCTGTTTACTGGGATCTGAACACCACAAGGAAAGCAAGCCACGGTTTTTATATTCACTAAAGGACTTCCTTCCTCACCTTGCCAGTTCCAGCTTTGCCCTGGAGAAAGAGCCATCATCCAGGCTACTCTAATGCAAATACAGCACAACCTAGGACTGTTGTGCAGCTATCTCCAACTGGCATTGTGCAGGCCAATTCAGTTCCAAGGCCAAAAATTCCTGCTAAGTTTTCTATTAACAATTTAATTTGAATTTCTGAGTATGCTTCTCAGGGAAACATTTTATCAGAAAGTTACTCTGCCTTGATATAGCTGGGGGAGGAAAAGCCACATCCTTAATTGGTACAGCCATATCAATCACATCTCAGCAAATTCAGTCTAGATACTATTGCACTAGCTACCTGGAACCTGCTTTGATCAGAGAACAGATTAAAATTGTTCTGAGAAAATAATTTATTGGGATTAACTTAAGAGAAGCTTTAGTAACATCCAGTGAATAAAAATCATCCTAGGCCATACTTTTTACTTACAGACATTGTATTATGAGGCTGAGAACTGGAAACCAACAGGTTTGGCAAAAAAGAAACTTTATGCCTTAAGCCCAGAAGACAGGATAGGGAAGGGTCTTTGCAGCTCCTTGTTCAGCAGTGAGAGCACTCACACAGGAAATCTAGAAACTCACATAGGAAATCTAGTCAAAAAAAAAAACTCTTCCAGATTCAGAAAGGAGACTTTATCCCTGTCACCAGGGAGCACACACTGCAAAAAGGTACCCAAAAGCACATTCCCTCAGTCTGCATATGTTCCCTCACAGATGCTTTCATCCATTGGCCAGGGACTCAAATTCCTGGGCAGGTTGCACACAAAGGTGGTTTCTAATCCCACATGAATCAGATCATCTCATACTTGCCAATTCTTTTCATTTTTTGAAACAGCAACAACAAAAAAAATCCTCCCAGACCCTTTTCTAAATCCCTGTTTCCCCACCTATAATCACTTACTCAGAAGAGTTCACTAGTGACAGCTCTTTGGCAACTCAAAGGATGAAATTATGGTTGAATTGAAGAATTACACTTTCTAACTTCCCCCTTTTCTACTGTAGAGCCAAAGTCCTCATTGTTTTAATTTAGACGAGAGATTAGTACCAACTGTGTTTTGCCTCTTATCTTTGCTAAACAAAAAGTTATATAATGTTTCAGGAAATGAGTTCAAGTGAATACAACCATCTTTTTCACAGTGCTAAATGCTTAAAAAAGAATCTGGTTTGTCCATTCTGGCAGCTTGTGTTTATTCAAGATAGACAAGGCACAGGCAGTAAAAAAAGTAAAAAATCCCTGAGCTGTAGTACAAAAAGACCAATTAAAGGTTAAAAGTAATCCTCTTGTCTCGAATTCCTACAGCTCTGTAAAACTGCAAAAGCAGGTGTCACTTAGGCTAGTAGCAATTTTTGTGATAGTGCTGGTCTACTGGCGTGTCTGAGGAGATGTTCACAAATGCATATTTTAGAGACAGTATTATTACTTCACAGGAATATTAAAGACAACGTTAAGAACAAAAGTAACCTAAAAAGAATACTGATATACATGACACAAATAGATCCTGCCATAGGGAAGATCTTGGGGTGTTTCAGGATGTATGACTAAGAGGCAAGATAGAAGAAAAGGCAGCTAAAGAGAGCACAATGAGAGCATTCCATACCATTGTTTTGAAATTAATGTTTATCAGTTTTCCATGAATCACCAACTGCACTTTAAATATCAGTGCCTGTATTCTTCAAGAGACTATAAATACACACAGTTTTATTTGCCTGTTCCAGAGAAAGCTGTGAAAATTGTGACTTCTGTTCTTAATATATAGCAATGAGGGAGAGTTGTCACAGGACTGCAAGAACAGGTTTTGGTTTTTGAGATGTGAATGACAAAATACTGCTGAACACTGTCACACCCCTTTCTGATGGACAAGGGCCTTATCACTGTTTGATAATGACATTCTTGATGGCTTTTTGACTAGACTTTTTTCCCCCTCTAATGACTCCAGTTCTACAAAACATCGCTGGTCATATTGGTTTGTGTTTTGTACCACTAGGTTACCTTGGGAGTTTAAATCTGCATTAATCCATTTCAGCTAGTGGAGCTTTAAACCCTTTGCTGGCTTTTAACAAACCTCATCTGCCTTGTACTTGGAGCTGTGCTCAGGTGTTGCTCCAAGTGAGCAAAGTACGAGTGGAGCAGCTCGTGCACAGTTGCAGAACCAAGCAAGTGATCAATCCTCTCCTACACAATTTCTCACAGGGTGAAGGAGTGGGGAGAGTCGAGCTACTGAGCAGCATAAACACACAGGGGAGCTGCTAAACAGCAGACTTGTGTCTCGAACACCAGGACCACTCACTTCTTTCCAGACTTCATGGAAAATACAAGAAACTTAAGGTTTGGTCTTCACTAAGATGCCTTTCCCTTGCAGTGTGATGAACCTGAAATCCACACATCAACTATCTTATTCAAAGTTATCCAAGGATTTGGACTAACGTTTCTTTGTCAAACTTTTAAGCTGGAAGCAAACAATTCTGTGCACAAAAGAGCACAGTTAAGGAACCTGTACATCCCAGTCTTAACAACAGGAAAAATTAAGAGCAGGGGAATTAGACATGGGGCTACATTTGTAGTGTTACCTGAGGTCTACTGATATATTTGTCTATTTTCCAAGCACTGTGAAGTAGCCCTTAATATGTTTCCCTCATCCACTTGGCACATCATAGAGCAAATCAATAATAGCACTGCACTGCAATTGTTCGATGCAGGTTAGATCTTCAAAAACCTGGAGGATACTTTGAACAGTGATGAAAGAATGCTGTGCCAGCCTGTGCTCCATGTGTTGTGTAGGGGACAGGCACTGGAATCTAGGTGGAAATGAATAGGGAATTACAAGAAAACCCTACTGAATTGTAGATGTTTCTCTTCCATGGATCAATAGGAGTTTCAAGGAATCAAAGATTCTGAAGAAAAAGCAACATGCTGTGTGCATACCTCTGAAAAGAGTGAGATGGTAGTTGTATAATGCACACGCCTAAAAGGCTTAAAGGAAAAACAAACAAACAAACAAAAACCCAACAAACAAACAAAAAACCAAACAAACCCAAACAAACAAACAAAACTTCAAAGGAAGTATTTGTGCATTTCCTTTTAGATTACTTTATGGGGAAATAGGTTATTAAATATTTCATAGTTGTGTTTTGTACCAAACTCTATCTGTTTAGAGTTATATTATGTCTAAAGCTTTTTGAAGTGTGGTTGTATTTGTAATCAGAAAGGTAACTTGACGGTACAATTGCTTTTTATGGAAACCTGTGTGGATTAAGGTGGACTTCCTGAGCACAGACCAAACGCCAACACTTTCAGGCTGCAGTTATCCCTGTTCCAAGAGACAAAGCACATAGATACCTTTCCTTCCTACTGTGCTTGTTGGAAAGTTGTGGGGTTTCTGCATTAGTCAGCACAAGTCGACCTTGTTTTTCTCATTAATTGCACCAGCAGGGTATATAATAAACAGCTGCCTCAGAGGAAATAGGAATGAGAAGGGATAATACAAAAGGAGAGTCCAGTGTAATGAATACAGTGGTTCTATTCCACCATGTACATTCTCTTGCTGGCATTTGTGAGCAGAAATAAAAATCTCAGTATGCATACAGTCACTAACAGACTGGTGGGCTCTGATATTCCCAAGGCACATTATTTAGCCCACAGATGAATACTGAATGTGTGCTCCTGTCCCAAAACTTTGCAGTCTCAATGTAAAATCTGAGGCTATTGTTCAAGCACAGCCTTTGAGGAGGAGTTTCTAACTTAAGACAAGGACACAGATTCTGCCCAGAGTGATGCTTGAGTAGGGGTGTGCTGTCATTGTCCCTAAAGAGAAACACCCAAATACAGACACAAGGTAAAGGAAAATATCTTCTTTCAGGGTTATCTGATTTAACAGGAATATAGTTTTCCAATTTCAGAAAAGTGAACATTTAGTATCCAAAACAGCCTAGAGATTAAATGAACTGAAATACCCTCCTGCCTTTGTTGTTTGTTCTCCTCTCTTTCCTTCAGTTGCCCTACTATAAGAACTGCAGGAAATGGCAGGTTCTGCTTCATATGCATACACATTTCTATAAACAGTGATATAAAATCCAGGCCCCTCACCCTACATGCAAGGTTTTTTTCTTTTCTTTGAAATTAAAATTTCTAAAAGAAATCTTAATGGGCAAAAAACCCCCAAAAAACAAAAAACAAACGAACGAAAAAACAAAACAACACCATAACTTTCTCTTGGAAACCACAGAATCTACTTACATATGAGAGTCAAACACTAAATGCATTTTGCTGATGGAATTACAATGAAAGCTTCAAGGAGAGGTCTCCAAATTAATTCAAGTGCATTAGACATCCAAATTCTAATGCAAGCCAAGTGTACTTTAGCTGTTTCAAACAACACAGCATAAGTATACAATTCAAGACCTAAAGTGCAAGATTTGTACCCATAAAGAAAAGGGATTTACTTAGGAAACCAAATTGTGAAGCTGGTCTCTACCTCAGCATTTCTTTCCAAAACATTGGAGAGGTTGAACTTTCCCTTGGTAGGACATTGCAAAGGCAGAAAACCATCAGAGCTGAGAGCAGCATTCCACAGCATCACCTAAGAAAGGAACAGTAATCTCTGGCTTTGCTTAAATAGGGCCCAGGCAGGGGGTCACAAATGAGGCTGAACAAGGTTGTTAAGGTGGAGTAAGGCCTCTGACAGACACACACAGAATGTGCTTGGAAAATGACACTTCCAGCCTGCATCTTTCCAGTTTTTCAGGGTGTTTTCCTTGCTAACGTAGATGAGGATGCTGCTTTCCTTACTATGGCAATAAAAGTTACTAAGAGGAAAATTTTCAAACAGGCCAGAATGTTTTAGAAGCGTCAATCTTGATAATTGTCAGTGAACATTATATTCTTTAATATATCACTTGTGTACTTCCATAAGCCTCATCCAGAGCGGAAAAGATGTCTGGAAAGGGGGATGAGAGGAAGAAGCCTTAAGGCTATTTCTTTTCCCAGTGCAATCCCTCTGTCCTCTCTTGAGAACTCCCAAATCCTGTGCCAGTTAAATGAACCAAGCTGAGTGCACATGAACAGGCCATACGTACATCAGTGTGGCCATAGCAGCCAGGAAGAATGATGATGAAATGGCAGCAGAATTGAGAGGGAGTGATTTAAAGCAGGGAGGAAGAGGACTTTCCCAATGGGAAGTGATTGTGCACCAGAGAACAGCCCCGTGCTCCCCTTGCTGTTGGTTTTGTCCTGCAGTTGGGCCACCGTGGCCACTGGCTTTGCTGGGCGTGCTCTGGGCTCGTGTGACCAGGAGAGTCCTTGGGCTGCCTCATGTGATGTGACATTCCTGGCCATAATGGCCTTTGCAATGCTAAAATAAGCTACACTCTTTTCAAAACTGTCCCTCTCTTACTGTGTTATTAAAATTATATCAATGTCCCTTTAGTCTATGGGTCACTGGTTAAATCTGCTGTCAATTACCAATCAAAATGTGAATGAAATGAAATGAACAAATGGTCTGACTTCATCAGTGTTGTTTTTCTCTTTTTCCCCTAGATAATAATACCTTAAAATAGAATGTCTTATTAACCACAGACCTGAAGGTTAATAAGTACATCAACAAAACAAATGCAGTAAATTAAAACAATGCATTAACATTCATTAGTATTTCACTGTTGATTCCCAAACATGCTGCTATTGCTATTGTGCTATTATCAGGCAATAATTGTTATGTCAAAAGATAGGACCCATATGGTTCAACGAGATCCTCTGGGAGCTTCTGCTGTGTGAAAGTCAATCAAAAATACGATTCTATAAGAAAAGATGTGGACACGGGAGAGTTGCTGTCAGTATATGCAGCCCATGCGAGAGGCTCAAGTGATTGCTTCAAATAAAAGTATTTTTTAAAACTTTCCCCTAAAAATCTAGGGGAAAAAGAAGTGAGAGTTAGAAAACTAGCAGTAAAACCAATAGGTTTATTCAGAGTATCTAAAACTCAAATGCCAGTCTTTGCCAGACTGGATCCTCTTATCTAATCAATAGAAAATACCCTGCAACACCTCAGAAAAAAATCAAACTTGATATTTGTTTTCCTACACATAATAACAGATTCATATGAGCTAAACCAAGTGCTTTGAACAGCACTTGTCCTCTGAAATAGCCACAATTTTTAGGTGAGGCCTGAATAAATAGAAGGTGGCAAATGTAATGCACTGAAGATCCCAGCTGAAGTTGTCTGCCATCCAACATTAAATCCTGTCTTACAACTCAGGTCCTCGTGGAAAACAATTGATCCATATAATTAATTTCTAACATGTCATAACATAGGAGATGGACAAATATCTGGGCTGCCTCTTCTCCTTCAGCTGCCCTCATCCTCACACATCTCCTGGCCATCCTGCTGGAAGGAGTCCGGACAAGCCAAAGGTGTTGTGCCTTGGGTTTCAGTGCCATCTGATGTTCACCTGGGACCAGCGTGCTCCAAAAGTGCTTTTGTGGCTTGTTGCCTGCACAGCGCTGTGGCACCTGGCTGTGGCAATCCCATCTTCACAGTGGTTATTTGCCTCAGGCTCTCTCCAGCCTCGCCATCTTCCTCTTTCCCTGCAGCTCTGCCTCCTCACCTTTCCTTCTACAGCTTTTCCCTGTACCCAGAGGCAGGGCCAGGTGGTGGCTGCCTTGCTTTCTCTTCCCGTGCCTCCAGCTGAGCCATGGCCTGTGCAGCTTCCAGCAGCCACCACTGTTACTCTGGCTGACCTGTGCTCCCGCAGAGGGCTTGTTCACATCATTGGTGGTGATTCATAGGGTTTGGGGGGGCCCTACAAATGAACAGAAGCCATAACTGTAGTGTCTTGGAACAGCCCTCCGATGACATCACCGTGTTTGCTCTTTTATGTCTCCTTCACAAGTTCATTATGAATTTCTGCGTGCTCCTGGGGTCACTGTTTTAATAGCAGGAGCTGTTGTGCCCAGCTCTATCTTGCTGTTCTATCTGGCAGTTTGTATTTACCAGGCACACACGGGCTGGGGAGGGTTGCGTAAGCGGGTTTCTGTGGCAGGTCTCTATTCACCATCTGCTTGACTGAAAAAATATCTTTTTCAGTTAGCACACTGGGTCTGGTGTTTGCATCTTTTGTTTCCTTCCAGATGCAATCTCAGAAACACAGGAGGGGCTGTGAGGCTTTGGAGGGGAGGAAAGGCCTTTTGAAACAGCTCTTTTACCCAGCTAAAAAACACATTGTCCCTGCTTGGACACTGCAGGAAACTTAACGTCCTGAAAAGCCACTTTCCCTGTACCCAGCTACTTTCCATGGCACTCTTTTATCATAAAGGAGATAAAAGTGCAAACCTCTTTCTATATATACCTTCATCCTGTTTCTGGGCTGTTTTCCTAAGGAAACCAGGATCTGTGCTCACCATCACCTTTTTCTCCTCCTTCCCAAGCTGCTCTTGAGCCTCTGACTTATTTCTGCCCCATTTAGAAGAGAAGACATAAAATTAAGTTCCCGCATCTCACAGGAAAGGGGGGAAGCCTATTAATGACCTCAATATGAGATGTGGAGTAAGAGTCCACCCCTTGCTAGAAACTCAGGAGGCCACTCTGGAGAGGGATGTTCTGAATGCCCTGTTCATAAAAAATTGTTTTAAACGAAACTTGCAGCTCAGTAGACACAAGTACACACAAGTAAATCCATAGGAAACTGCTTGTGGCACTGCCCTTTTCCAGCAAATCTCTCTGGCTAAGAGTATCCAGCAGAAGCAGAGACTGGACAAGCAGAACCTCCCAGAATGGCCAGGATGGGCCGCAGTAACAGCAGCCCAAGTGATGTGTGGTGAGATGTGTATTTCTGGATGACACAAACCCAGAGTCCTCAGGGGGAAAAGCTTCTGTTTGGCACAGCAGCTTGAGGAAAGACAGGCTGTAAAATCACAGGTGAACAGCCAGAGGAGCTGAGGTGAGGCACACACATCATGTAAGTCCCTGAAGCAGTCACAGGACTGGGATTTATCCAACACCACGGATGCTGCCACGCAAAGGGGAGCAACAGAAGCGAGGGCTGCTGATCCACTCCGGTGAGAGTTTCTGAGAGCAGCCTCCCGATGGCCAGGCTGCATGAGACAGGGCGTGCACGCTGCCACAGCCCCTGCTCCAACAGCACTGGGTGTTCCCCACACACCACCTCTTCCTTCCATTCAGCGTGGGGAAGGCATTGCCATGCACGGGTGCCTGGCAGCCCGCTACTGGCACCAGGGACTTGGCAGCTTTGTCAGCCCAGCTTCTGGAGGATGAAGCTAAACTGTGCCCCAGATGTGTTTTCTGGGAGAGAATGGGACAGCTGTGGGGAGGAGAGGTGTACCAGTCACAGTTCCTCATGGTGGCCCAGGCATTGGCCCAACAGATGTCACCTGGAAAGTGAATACCAAGGTGATGCTCAAAATGCTTCTGAGAGCCAAGTTATGCCCTACATGGAAGAGCCTGGGTGCCCCTATGCCCTGTGGCTGTTCACAGGGTGTAAGGCAGCCTCAGCTGTTCCTGAGCTGTTCCCACCAGCAGCTGTAATTCACTGCCATAAGTAGTAAGGACAGATGGATCAAATCTTGTTTTCTTCTTATGTGCTGTTCCCTCAGTCATGGCTCGCTGTTATCTCATTTTGCTGGGAGAAATATTATATGCTTCAAGCACTGCACAGATGAAAGATTGAAACTTTTATTTTTAATCTATAATAAACTAAATGTTTAGAGGAGGAAAGCCAAAGGTAGCATCTACTCTCACGGTGTGTGGTTTTAACGCAGAGCAGGCAGACACCTCCTGCAGGATGTGTAACCCCAAATTTGCTTTCAGGGTTATAGCTAGTTTACAAGGTTCAGCCAGAGCACAAAGCACAAAGAAATCATCTGGCCACAAGCCTTTTCTGCACTTTAGCAGCCTGCAAATGAGATCTAGCATTTATAGGTATTAATAAAGCAAAAATAATCAAAACAGTTTTCAAAGGGAAGTTTTCTGTCAAAAACTCCTGACAGCTCATCAGCAGCACTCACACTGTGCTCTGTGTCTCACAGGCTGCCACTCACTGAAGCTGTACTATCACCTACCTCCAGAAGTCAGGTTTTAGGTTATAGGTACACAGATAAGGCAAAAGAAGGTTTTTTAAAAAAGGTGAAATTGGTAAAATAATGGTGGTTCAGTTAATAGAGTAATCAATCCTCTGTAGAGATTCCCATCTGCCTTGGCACGGTCTGGAGGAGGCAAACATTGTAATCTGAGCCGTACCTACTTTTGTCAACTGCTCTACTTCCAGCTCTGGTTAGGAGCACTGTACTCTGTATGAAGCAATAGGAGTGAAGTCTTGAGGACCAGGACATTTTAACACCACATTTCTCCCATTTATGTGGAGTAGTTTATTAAAATCAGTTCAGTCATTGACATGTGCTGAGGTTGTTGACCACAGTATGAATCATGGAGCTAAGCCAGGAATTACCTTTAAGGGAAAAACCCCAGTAACAACCAGCAACATGAAAAAAAGACCTTATATCCCACAGGTATTCATTTTGCAGGAGTAAGAGGCTAGATATGAAATCGCAGTGAGGGTCTGTCAGTCAGCAGCCACCAGACTTTCTCCAGCAACTGAGGATATCTCTTACATGTCCATCCAGCCACAGGACCCCCTACAGTATTTTCTTACAACTTTCATGGAAAGCTTGGAATTAAGTGAAATCTTAAATGTTCTGCTTTGGCAGGGGGATCACAACCTAGAGAGGTGGTTTGGGGCCACAGGATCCAGGTATGCAGAAGGTCTAGAAAGGAGGATTAGCTGTTCTTCCTGGGAGGATCATGCCACTGTGTCCATCATCTGCCAGCCAGCAAAGCTTCCTCAGGGGGTGTTCATTTTGGTTTAGAATGGGATTATCCAATTCCCACTGTCTCCTGTATACAGTCTATACATGAGAACATCTGTCATGGAAGATTTAGTCCTTCACTGTCAGTTTCTGCTTGGTGAGTTAACTGAGTTAACACCCAGTATTCTTTTAAATCTGCAGAAAGACTTGCACCATAATAATAGAAAAATTATTTGTATATATAATATTACAGTGGGGTTCATGCTGAGGTCCTTCTCAGACCCTTTCTTGTTCATCTTTATTTTAATCTGAGTGCACATATTTTATATTCAGTAACTACCAAGTAGCAGTTTAAGGCCAGGTTTTCTTCATTCATGGTGAATCATACCTTTCAATATACAGGTCTCATTCAAAATGGGTTGAATCATTTTGGTTTTGCTATCTCAAATCTTTGTTCTCAAAAAAAAAAAAAAAAGATCTATTTTTAATATGGTTTTCACCTTCTCAAATCTAAAAGCATGTAATCTTTCCCCAAGATTACTTTCTTCCCCAATATTTTTAATAAATAATTCAGTGATATGAGTTGTTGTGTGTACAAAACAAGATAAACACACAATCTGCCTGCATCCAAATCCAGGTGGAGGTTCAAGCTATCTCCAGAACATCCCTAACCAAGACAAAAAGTATCAGCACCAGGAAAATGCAGAAGAACCTTGGCCATCTCTGGGCTCTTGCTGAGCAAGATCCTGGCAACATCCGCTTTTATTGTCTGCTGAGTTGCTTGATTTGGGATAAGATAGGTATGCACAGGGTACATGGTGTACAAATAACTATTGCTTGCTTTTCTTTGTGATATTTGTGGCTTTGTTTTCCTTTGCAAGGTCCAGCTTTCATCCAACTTTCTTTGAGAGAAAAACCAGCCTGAGAACAGGGAGTGTTTATGTCAAATCCGCTGGGAAGACTAAATAAGACAATCCTGTAAACAAGAAAGAAATACATACCTGTGCCTAACAGGTATATAAGTCTCTGGGAATAAAAGCAGAAAGTAGAAGTAGAAAACAAAAAAATCCAACCCCTTCTTCCTGAGAAAAGTATTGGAATTAATCCTGGAAACATATTCTTAGAGAATCATGGTCAAAACCTCCTAGAGTTACCATGGCATGGTAAGGGAGTTTCTGCAGGAGTAACAGGATATACATGTGCATCTGTAAACATGCATCTGTAAATTAATGACCTACAAGTTACTAGGTACAACGTAGACTGAAATAAGAGCTCAGGCAATGGTTGATGTTGGTTTTAAAGCAGATTTAAAATAAAATGGAGCACAGTTCTGAAGAAGAGTTCAGCCAAACCATTTCAATATGTCAGACAGACTACATTTCACTCTCTCAGCTCCCAGAAGACTCAGGGTTTCTCTATAATTTCCAAGGGAAAATCACACGTAATATAATCCTTTGGTAAAAAGGACAGACCTCATAGTGCAAAGGAAAACAAACTTTATTCCCCAGATGAAGATTAAACAATTTTTTTTCTCTTAAATATTAAGTAAAATAGGGAATGATAGCTTCAACAAAAATAAACCAAGAAAACAAATAAAGGTACAAACATGTTTTTCTTCTGGGGAAAAAAAAAAAAAAAAAG
>VWYO01006061.1:356326-377086 GCA_013400275.1 Rhadina sibilatrix
TTTTTTTTTTTTTTTTTTTTTTTTTTTTGAGTATATGGTATATGGTGGTATATGGTATATGTTACAATTTCCCCCATTCATAATTTGACAATGGCATCTCTTTTTTGTTTCTTGTGGCACCTAATTAAGTCTTTCTCCCCCAAATCTAAAGTCCACACATCAAATGAGCCTTTGTGAAGCAGCAGATTGTGACAAGCAGCTCGCTTTTACCTATCAAGGCCAATGATGTATGAAGTTTGTATGTTAAAAAGCATTAAAATGTGTCCAAAACTGATCCTGCCATATGTTTTGAGGCTTTCACCTCACAGAGCCACCAAGTAAGAACATATTTTCCTGCCTAAGGAGACAATTTTTCCACATCAGCTTAGTGTCTCTCTTGTTGCAGCAGGAGCACATTCATTGTGCTACTGAACCTTATTTCTTTCATGCATGTGTGTTCACTGCAATTTGTCAGCTACAGCATGGTTTTTTAGAGCCTGAAACCTGAGCACTTCCCAGGAAGCCCTTAATAGCAGTCAGGGTCTAGGTCATGCTTATCATGTGTGAACCACCATTTCTTTGGGTCTTTAATACTGATTAACCAACCAAATAATAAATTAGATTGAGAGGGAAATCTTTGGGGCGGAAAGAACAGATTCAATTTAATTACAACAACATATCTTGATTATTTCTTGTATTAATACCAAGATTCTGCACTTAAACAAGTAATCTTTGTCCTAATAATTAAGGTCATTTGTCCCTATGGGTTATTTCCTGCCTGAAACAGAGTCTGGAGCTGTGCAAAGGTGGTGGGCTGAGCATGTGGGAGTGGGAGCAGAGAGACAGATTTTCATCACAGCCATGCAGGAATGTACCTCTTTCCAACAGAAAAACCTTGCTGGGATCATGCCAGGATCACCTGCAGTGTCTTCCTTAATGCCATGAACACCTGTGAGGACTCTCAGGGGTGAAAAGCAGCGGCCATGCCAAGATTCTGGGGTGTCAGGAGGAAAACCTGAAGAGTCTCAGAGCAAAGCAACAGAGCAGAACATGAGTGCAGCTCCTATTGCCTCCTGCAGTTCCTCTGGCACATGGGGACTTCTGTTTTCCCACAGAAACGCTGGAAAAAGCCAAAATCTCAGCTGCACTGTCCACTGGCACATACAACTGTTTCTGGCCTCTCAGACTGAAACACCCAAATGCCACGTGCCTTGCCTCCGTCTGTACTCAGGCAAGGATCCCGCGTGGGAGACGTGCATGTAGAACACATCAAAGCATTTGAGCTATTCCCATAAAGCCTACACTAGTACTCCACAGAAAGTTGGGCAGACCTCCAGCTTTCCTTGCTCCTTCATGAGGAGGATGGACTCCATGATCTCTCCAGGTCCTTTTAGGAGCTTTCCCTCTGTGCTGGCGCTTATAATTACTGATATTTATAATTACTGGGCCTTGCATGTATTTACGCTTCTTCATTTGAATGATGGTTACACATTTTGAAAGGAAACTGCACCATAAGAGCAGTTGTGTTGTTGTTTTTATTCCTGTTATTATTATTAACTTTAGAACTGCTGAAAAACGGGTCGTAGTTCCTCAGGAATATGAATAAAGTTTTTTCTCTGGGACCTCGACGGCGACCCAAGCATGTCGGCAAATGGAGGAGAGGAATAAACCAGTCACAGCAGAGAAACAGCAGCAGAAAAAGATAAACCTGTAAACTGCAGCACCACCAAGTGTCAGCATTGAAAACACCACATATCAGGAAAACAGCCAATTTCTACAGGAATCGCAGGGGCAAATGTTTAAAAAACCCTAGCTTGTTGCCATCTAAATGCAAATAGTTTAATTTTGAACATTTCTGAAAACCAGTTTTGAAAATTGTCAGTGTCAAAGAAACCTGTAAGACTTCTTCCAAGTGCCCAGATCCATTATGTTCTGCCAAGCTAATATCAGTATTTTCATAAAATAAAATACACTTCCAATTAACAAGGGAAAAAATTAAATAGACATTTAGATTTAAAATTTCTCAGAAATTTAAATGGGCTCGTGCTTGTTAACTACACATGCACAAGCACATCCCCAAGTACTCAGCTGCTGCCATAGGCTGCAATGTGTGCAAGGGTCTCTGCTTTCAGCACGGGTGGGGATCTGCTTCGTGTTACAGGGACAGACACAGCGCATGGCAACTGCCAACGGAGGCTGCTTCAGAGAGCTTCCTCTTCTCTGAGAGTGTTATGTTATTATACGTGCATCAGAGATACAGCTTGTGGATGTAACTCCTTTCTTGGATGAGAGAACTCGAATGCACCTGCTTGTCGAGCGTCACATCCTTGGCCACACGCTGCCATGTCAGGATGTTGCCCCACGGCTCTGGATCACAGGAGCTGGAGCATGGCCAGTGGCTCCAACAGAGAGCTACCTGCCTCTGCCTTGTCAACAACCAGCAGGGACTGTGTATATGTGACATCACTGCTTTTATTTTCAGGGTATAGTAAGCAAAAAATATGATTGATGCCCTTTTTTGTTTCCAAATGTTGTTAGATTCTCAGTCCCTTGCTGCTAGCACTTATCTAAGGTGCCTTTACAGACTTCCCAGACAAACCAAAGAAGTATCCTTCTAGTCCTTTGAGCTAGCTTTTCTGATCCAAAATTAAAATCTTCAGCAGGAAGGAAGAGACATGGCACTTCCAGCTAAAACAAAGATACTCTCACAACTCATCTATTTCCATGGCACATTTTGACAGTAAAGCTCTATCTATTTTTTCATTATTTTTGTTTCCCAATTTGTCTTGCCTGGCTGCAGCTTCACGCTGCTGTTCATGCCAGTACTGCACACTCCCCTGCTGAGTATCTCTTACTTGGCAGGATGGGAGAAGGCAGAGCACCAAGTTACCATGGCTTCCCAGCCAGTGCTGGCCTGGGAACTGCTCTGGCTGACACAGGAGGACATCTCTGTCCTTCTGATTAATGATGTCACCTTCTGAACCTGGACATAGTCTCCCAAGTCTTTTGTGCAAGTCTGAAAACATTATCATAGCTCATGGCTATGGAAAGAAGAGCATTGAGGGCAAACTCCCATCTCAAAATATTGTGGCAAAGCTGGAAACCACAGTGCTCAGCACTTTTCTTGGGGTGTCCGCCCCATGGATGCCCACAGGAGCCTGGAAATCATCGACTCCTGCTGATCTTTGTTGTGTGTGTGCTTTCTGGATGTGGGTTCCCTGTCCTGTTTTTCAGAGACAGGTTCAGGCACAGACGTGACAGCAGCTTCCTGGCTGGTGTGAGGAAGGGGGAAGAGCTCCTTTAACTTCTGATATTCCTTATCATAATCATCCTGACCACGATTTGCTTCAAATGCAACCGCATGCACGTCCCCTCCTCCGACAAATGCCAGTTTTCTCGTTGATTTGCACGAACACAAACAGCTGTCACCACATCAGCTGTGCTGCTGAGCGGCCTCGGTGGGGCAGGGGCAGCGCGCAGAGCGCTGTGGCAGCGAGCCGGCCAGCGGCCACTGCCGGGATCATGGGCACCAAGCACCACCTGCTGCCCAAAATATTCAGCTCCTTAAATCCACAAGTACAGATTCCAAGCTAACTGCAACAGGCGTCATCTAATAACCTGCTGATAGTCTGGAGTCACCGGGAAATCCTAACTTGCTTCTGCAGAATTTCAAACCTTAGTTACCAAACACTAGTTACCAAACCCCAGAAACTCATGGCTACTTTGAAGTATATCACATCTACCAGTATATATACTGTGTGCACTTTGAAATGTATGGTACTGCTCTCTACTCTGCAGCTAGAGTCCTTAAACAGACAAGGCAAACTATTGCTAAAGTGACTCCAGCATTAAAAATATCACATTAGTTTCTCCTAACTTGAGCTTGGTATTTATTTGTATGGCTACCCAAAACCAAATCTTGACCCTAGCTTCCAGGAGAGCTATCCAAAACTTCAGGTGAAGCCTTCATTTGTACCAGCTTTCTCCTCTCCAAAGAGACCTTGCAAGAATACATAAACCTGATCCTGCAGTCCTAGTTGTCTCATAATCCCCTAAAGCTTTCACAATGGCAGAGCAACACTACTCCTACCTGAAAAATATAAATAAGGCACCAGATTCATGAGGCCAGTCCCCAACGACCTCATGCAACTTTGCCAAACATTGCAGGAGAGACACATCTGTGAACTCTACTGTCCTTACTCCTTGTGCTATGCTTACTCTTCAACTTCTAGAAAGCTCAAGATCACCTACAATTCCTGCAAAATAGAAATGCAACACTCAAACCCAGCCCTGAACTTGTCTCAGAGTGTCCTACAGATTGGAGAGAGGAATATATGTGTCAGTATTTCATGTCAATTCAATTATTTTCCTGTGTGACTGTTAAGGAGGACATCTCATTTTCACCACAGGAAACTGCTGCTGAGATCTGATTTTCCAGAACTTTTCCTGAAGTGCCCTGTTGCTCAGGTAGTTTGAATGAGATCACTACATGTTTCCAGACCTACTTTCCCCTTACCTCACACAGCCTTACCTTACATATAACCTGTAAGATGTCTCCAAAACACATTTTCCAAAATCTAAACTGAATGTTAACTATCAGCCTACAGATGCCCGAACACCTAGGGCTGCTCCGAGTTTGACGAGACATTCACACAGGGCTGTATCAATCCCACGGCTTTGCAAATCCAGCAGAAGTCCTACAACTGCATCAACTGTTTTCCCAGATCCTAAACTGAATCTTAACCTCAAACTCTCCTTTTGTTTTATGAAACCTCAAAGTTTATGTATAAAGTGGTTCTCAGGGTCAGTTTCCTGCTTAACTCCGAGAAAGGACATGGGAAGGGAAAGAACGTTAATGGTCCTATGCCATCACACCTGCCCCAAACTTGAGTTTTCCAATTCTCTCCGTACTCAGATTTCCAGGTTAAAACCCTCCCAAACCCAGTTATTCGGATTTTCTGTAACGTTGTCTAGCCGCGAGGCAGTGAGTTGGCTGTCGGGGAAGGGCTGAGAGACCCGAAGGCAGAGGGGCACGGCCGGCGGAACCTCCCCTGGAGCGGTGTGCGCCCGGCTCCGAGCCCGCCCCTGCCCCGGCTCCGAGCCCGTCCCTGCCCCGGCTCCGAGCCCGTTCCTCTCCCAGCTCTTTGCTCGTCCCTCTCCCGGCTCCGAGCCCGTCCTTCTCTTGGCTCCTCTCCCTGCCCCGGCTCCTCTCCCTGCCCCGGCTCCTCTCCCGCCGCTTTCCCGGCTCCTCTCCCTGCCCCCGTTCCCCTCCAGTCCCTCTCCCGGCTCCGAGCCCGCCGGCCCCAAGCCGCTCCCGGGAGGCGGCTGCCCCAGCCAGGAGCCCCAGTTTAAACACACTGCAATTATCTAAATCCTAATCTGACCGCTTTATGTCGGTTTATGACTTTGCAGTAATTAGCTGCCGTGCACGAAGCGCTTGCGGGCCGAGAGCTATAGATCAGCAGCCTGTCCCTGTCCCTGCGTCTTCGGCCAGTGGCACAGCTGAGTGCGACCAGAAGTAAAGCAGCAGGTGAATAATACCGAAAATACAAATTTCAGTTTAGAACTACCCGAAAAATAAAGGGAAATACAGCGAGGGAAACACAAACCTATGCAATTTGCATACGATGATAGCAAGGAAACAAACTGATATTAAAATGTGAGGGAAACAGCCCAAATTCATCCAAAAACGCGACATTGATATTTTTCAAGATGCACACTATATAAAATACAAGATGCCGAAGTGGTTTACTAAGCTAAACATTCAGGTGCAACACCATAACTAAATACTAAAACCATATGCAAAAATAATATTCAAAAAATCACTCGAAAATGAAAGCTGAATTTGAAATGTGTTTAAGTATTTCATCGATGCATACATAAATTAACACGTTTTAAATAAAGCCAGGAAGAAACCTAGAAGATATCTTCCTGGAGCACAGAGAAAACCCCAAACAATAATAGGTAGCACATAAAAAATGAGTAACAGATGGACCAACTGGAGGATTGTGCTTAATGTAATTAACATTAGCACTTACTGGTAACGGTTAATGGTCCTATACCATCACACCTCCCAAAACAAAGCCTGATCAGGGACGCATCAAAAGACATGAAGTGAACCCTGAGGCGTAAGTGCCATTTAGATCACGTTGAAGACATTTTCATCAATCTTCATGAGAAGTAACAGCTATTGGAGAGAAAGAGATGTGAGCAAGTTTCCGTCTTGTAATCTCTACATTTTCTTAAGTAACTAGACTTTTCCCCAAAAATATTACATGTGGGTAATTTCTTCTCACGTCTCTGCTGATAAATCTGAAAGATTTACATCCCTCCACTGTCATTCAATAGTAGGAACCTATCTGAAAGCACCATTTTGCATTTTAAGACAGGAATTTACTGAAATTCTTCAAGACGCCAAAGAAATATTTAGTATATACCAGATAAGTATTTAAAAGGTGGAAATGTTAATGTCTCTAGAAAATCCTTTGCATTTTTTATTAAAATTTGAAAAAATGTGTTTCCACATGAAGTTGCTAAAGTGCCTTTTTTCCAGTCCGAATCTATAATTCTAATGATTGTTCATTCAGAAAACAGGTATTATAAATAATAATTATATGAGAAAACCCCTTTTTGCTCATAAGATCTTGTATTTGAAAGCTTATCTGCGTTGTAGTTTGATAAGAGGACTTGAGAAAACAACGTGCTCCACTAGGCAAACCCAGATGGCATTCATTAGGTACTGCGGTTGGCTGCCTTTTAGCCTCTTCTTCTTCATGTTTGAGAACAAAATGAAAAAAAACCCAAAGTCTTACGTCCTTCCTAAAAGCACATACTACCCAGGATATACACCTTTTGAATTATTTTGTGTTCAGCACCACAGACCCGGTTTGTGAATCTGGGTTTTCTGCCTTCTCGGGTCTGTCTGTAGGACAGGTTCTTCAGTGCCATCTTCTGGTGGGCACGATCGGCAGGAAGACCGACTGTGGCCCCGAACCTTATACAGGGTTGAGAAGATGAAATGTCAATAAAGATATTTTTTTTCTGCCAACTTATTAAACAGAATTACACGATCAAGCGGCAGATTTTTTTTTCTGCATATGAATTGCATAATTTGTACCATGCTTTGTAATCCTTCAGTACATACATATATACATATGTATGAATTTACTTATATGGAAATAAATGGGGCACATAGAGCATTACTGCTTCATGTGTAGGATATGTGAGAAAGATTTTTTTTTTTTAATAAATGCAAATGTGAAGATAGGGGGGGTTTTTTGTTTTTTGTGATTTTTTTTTGAGAGGAGTTAGCATTCCTATTTTCATAATCTAATAAATATTTGCTCTATTAAGTACACAATAAAAGGTCATCCCCATCTTCTGTGCCACAAAAAACAGGCAATTATTGCAAAGGAGATGAGAGTAACTGTCATTATCATCACTTTATTGCTGACTTTACAGGAACCCCTCTGTACCATCTTCAATCATCTTCAGACAGAGGTGGAGAAAAACAAATTTGTGCTCAGACATTACTGCAATTCCAGAGCAGGACGGAGCACTCACAGACAGAATCCTTCTGCTGTGTGACCGTGGCATGGTCCTGGGTGACAAGCAGAGGGGCCTATGGAGGGTACACCAGTAACTGCTGTGAGCTCCCGTGGCCCCTGCAGATCATGGAGCACAGCAGTATCTCTCTGCACATTTTAATTGTGCAAGGCAACTGGCAGCTGGTATAAGTTGGAGACATTCTTCATCTTCTCTAATTTATTTTGGAAGTTGATTGGGAATGCAGGAGGCAAATGAGCACAGAAATGGCTCTAAGTTACCTTGTTTCACATCCTCCCCCACTCCTCCCACTCATCTGCACAGCACTGCCCCCATCACCATCCATCTCTCCACCACAGCAGTAACACGCACAAATGAACTTCCTGCAGGTGCTCAATTTCTCCTCTGTTGCTTGTATGAAGAAAAATATCTGATCAATTGGGTTTTGCTTTCTTTAATATTCTAATGTCTGTATGTCACTAAAGGTTTATTTTCAGTCTCTTGTAAACTACCTCACCATAATGGTCAAGAATATTATCTCTAATTTGCACCTCAATGCAAAGAAATGAAGATATGTTCCCTTATCAAACAAAGCAAAGCCTTGTTTAAGTTGCCTTTAGTATAAGTCTATTTAACAATTTCGATCCTTTGTAAAAGGGATTCATAGAAAATACTAAGTCTTTTTATCAAATAAATGTTAGCATTAAGGTTTTTAGAAGCAAGATTCTGATGGTTGATGCATGAAGTCCTGTGCCACTAGCAGTGGGCACTGAATGCCCCCTTGTCTGAGTCTGATATGGACTCTTGTCTGTTCCATCCCAAGTATTGCTGTGAATCTTTTTACAGAATTCCCTCCAACCTGGTCTTAAAGAAGATCACTATTTGGCTGGATATTTTCTTGCTAGTTTGGTTGCTGGCTAAAACAACTCTATTAGCCATTTAAACGAAAGCTGTCATCTCTTCAAACTGAAAATGTCGATCTAAGCAGGACTGTGTGTTTGTTCTTCAGAGTGAATGAGCACAGGTGACACACTGGGGTTAACTTGGAGTGAGAAGGAAACACGTTGCAGATGGACAGTGCAATGGGTAGGATGACATGGGCTTAAGCCATCCTGGGAGACTTCAGCTTCACTGAAGATGTCTCATGGATTATTTTTTCAGAGATCCAAACTAGGACAGGCAGGGCTTCCCTTCTGCCATTCCTACAAAACTAAAAATGAGGAAAAGGACAAAATACTGTAAATGTAATAGCACAGTGATCCCATGTTGGACCAGATCAAAGGTTTATCTAGCTTGGTAATGATGTTTTCAGCAGGTCCATCCCAGACAGTTTAACGAGGAGCAGAATATGCTGCAGTGCCACCAGTCATGATGGCTCAAGGCCGAATCGCATTGCAGCAGAAGAAGTGAGGGTCTCCATCTAATCCTTTTCCCCTTCTCTCCCCGTCTTTATTCTGCTCCTGGCTGTGTGCTTCTGCTTCTTCTCCTGCATGTGTGAAGGTGTTTGTCAGGTCTTCTATGAGCTAAGGTAGCCAGTTCAGTAACAAAAGAGTTTTCTAAACTGAGTCTCACAGACACCAGATCTGTATCAGAGGATGAAGCAGAATACGCCAACAAGAGCAAAGGGAGAAATAGAAAAGTGGGAGGGAGTGAGCCTTCCACTCTGAACAGTGTCAAGCTGTTACATTTCTCCAGCTGTGCATGGTGACATAATGCCCTGCAGGAATCACAGGGCTTTTACTGAGCCTTCAAGTGCTACAGACACCTGCATTGTCACACTCAGGCTCATTTTCTCAGTCCTTAATCCAAGGGTGGGAATACAGCAGCGCTGCCAACCATCGGCCAGGCTGGCTCCTTGCTATTGCTCCTTCCTGTTCACAGCTCCCACATGTTTGTTCACAGCAGCTACTGAATGAGCTGCCTCAAAGTTTCAACAGAAAATTTGAAATCAAGGTGATCCAAGAAATTTACAACACCTATAGTAGAAGAAATGGACTATCAACTACTGTTGAGAGTATATGCCTAACTAACTGGAATTGCCAACCCTTTTCCATAATAAATCATTTTAGAAGTACAAATCTATCAGAGGTAGAGATTCTTGCTGTTGTGAACCTTGACCCCCCAGTTTAAAAGAAAACCAAACAAAAACAACCTGCTGGCAGTTGCTTTTCAATCCTGGACCACTGTAACCTTTAAATTAAGTTCGGAAAGAATATGTAGCCATCCTCTTTACTGATAATTTTATAGAGCATCAGTCTACCTAGAGATGACATGGATACACAAGAACTACAGATAATAGATTGAAATAGATCTTTAAAAAAATACATCCTAATGTTATACTCTATTTCTGCTTCCACCAGCACTTTTTTAAAGCCAGTTTTAGAAATGCTAGATCTCATTCTCCATTGTCTTGTCATTGGTTTTGAGGTCTTTTGTGTTGCCAAAAAGATTCTGTAAATACCACAGCATGAAGTCTGAGGATAAACATACAGAAATACAAAAATCATAGATTTCTTCTCCACTGCTTCACACATGAAATTGTCAACTACAGATCCACAAGCCACCTGAAGAGTGACCAGGTGAGAATTCTCCACTCCTGTTGGAAGGAGAGGTTTAACATCCCCTTTCAACAGTGACCCCACTCTGCAAAACAGTGGAGAGCAGGGTTATTTATGTGCTCTTGTTCAAATGAACATAAACAACTGGATTCTCCAGCAAACTGACAATAGACTACTAACAAAGGGCCAGATGCTCTTATCCACTTGTAAGGGTGAAGAGGGACAAAATGAGTAAATATTTATATTATCATAGTGGCATGTAACTGGAGCTCAGTTGTAGAGAAAACAGTGATTTACAAGCATGTTCCTCCTCTCTTGGGGATCCACACAAACCAAGCAAAGGTCCAGCACTGAGAAAAAAAAAAACAACTCTGATGGAAGGACTAAGCCAGATGAGAGAGCTACAGGTTTTCAAGACATATTTTTCTCTGGCTCAGATAACGGCTAGCAAAGAGAAATGATTTCCTGGGCAAGAGTCATCACAAATCAAGGGGAAAGATCTACCTGGTATATGAGAGAAGTGAGTGTTCATTGTGGCACACTAATTCAGTCCCAGCACGCCAGAAATACCCCCACCTAGAGCTTTGGACTAAAGCTCAGCATTAAGGATGTCTATCTGCAAGATTGCTCCAGCCAGAACATCCTTAGCTGTTGCAACACTGGCTGGTCACGCCACAACTCCACTACAGCCAGCCTTTCTCCAAAGGGTGCCTGTCAGGCTACAGTGTGGAGATCATTCCTCGTCTATTGTTTTTTTTTTTCAAGTTTGTCCATGCTGCTCCAGTTTTCTGACACTGAGCACCTCAACAAGGCTTGCATCTTCCCTACTGAAAGATCACAGACAGTTAATTTTGCGCAAGAACTTGCAATAAAATATTTGGGGTTGGACATATTTTTGATCCTCATGGACATTTGCCTTTGAAAGTCCTTGGAATATGATTGCAGTTTATTTGTGTCTAAGTTGTGCTAGGTTTCAGTCCTAGGGCCTTTATATTTTCGTACCTACTGCACGTGAATTTTAAGATTGCCCCCAACCAATGGAGGGCAATAAAATCACAATTTGCAGGGAGTGATATGAGAAAAAACCCACCTTTTTTGGATTACAAGATACCATCTTTTATGTGAATCTTTTCAGTGAAAGAGGGGAAACAAATTGTGCTATCTAATGTTTATCCTGTCCTTTGTGGATTAGAGGTTGAGATACCTCCTCGAGAAACAGAGAAGGATGGTATCAGGCCAGTGTAAGCTTTGGGATAATCACACTCATAGCTGGGATAGTTAATGTCCCAGGAACATCTCTGAAAAGCAGTCACATATGACACACACACTCTTAGGCATTTGACACAATGTTGTGAGCTAACAGTGGTGTAAAAAGGGAGCAGTGACAGGAATGGCAGAGGGAGGCAATCTCTTAAAATGTGTGTGTGTGTAACTAAGAATATCCTCATACACATTTAAAATGCTTAGCAAGAGTTTCAGTTGACTACTTCTGTTCTACAGCTGTAGAGGTTACGCTGTGCTGTGATGGGAAATGGTTCTCCATCATGCCCTGCTCACTGTGGAGCACTTACAGCACAGATCCAGGTGTGAACTCACTCCAAGAGGTAAAAACAAAGCCGCATTACATAATAAGATTTAATGATTATTTGAATCTCTTTTTCCATCCCTGTGAATCATTGATTTAACCTTTCTTGTTTTGTTCTCAGGATATTGCTTAAACAAGTAATCATGTTCTGAGATTAATCAGGACCATTTTTGTGTATTAGCCTTTAAGAGCATTTTGGCTACAACTTTCTTCAATAAAGGAACACTAACAGAAAAAATAGCTTTGCTAGGAAGTGCAAAATGTTGCCAAAATGTTCACATTGGATGGCCATAGAGAACAAACACATAAGCTTTTATGTGCACAGCCTGGGGTTCAACTGCTATTTTCTCTCAGAGGAAAACAAAAGCAGACCTTTTAAAGCCACCACTAAGGAGATTTCTATTTAGAGAATATGCAATAACTCATATTGAGACAAGATTTTAATCTCAGCAAAGCTTTGGATAATCTGCTAGCACCTGTGTTTGATGCTCTTCCACCCCATTGCACTGCTTAGACAGAGGCCAAAGGCCAGATCCTGCAAGTGTGTTTGTGGCAACAGTCCTGCTTATGTGAGGGAGAGTTTTAGCAGAAAAGAGGCAAAAACTGGTCAGGATCTCCCCTTGAAAGTATCACCTGGTTGGAAATGACACCAGTGTAATCATCTTTTATATTCCTTTGGAGCCTCATATTCTTTTTAACAAGCACTGCACCAATTGACATTATTTGTTGTGGTAAATATCATACCAATGCCTTGTGCTGCCTTGCTCCAGGCAACCAGGAAAAAGGTGCTATCTAGGACGATTTTAGAAAGAATTGGGAAAGGTTTTTCACATGTAGATCTCAGCTGCTGGAGGCTGTGTGTGATCTAGAGAGAATTTTATAGACATTTCATGATACAAGCAAGCAGGGCTGGGTTTGGTACTGTGTAGATGCCATTAGAGATGCTGTGGAGTCTTGCTGCTGCTGAGGCCTCTGTATCCAACTGAGATGTGAGCTCCAGTTAACAAGTGTGACGTTTGTTGAAGTTTGGCTTCTGCAGCTCAAGGAAAGAGAAAGAAATGTACAAAATAAAAATGAGCTTGCGTTTGATAATGTTTGGGCACACAGTGAATGGTGTTGTGAAAGGAGATAATGTGGCTGGGCATAGGAAAGAAAAAAAAATAATCTACATTGATGTATCTTACATAGATACATGTATCTTTCATCCCCTTAAAAATGAGCATTATTCATTTGAAAGGGTTAAAAATAACATCAGATTTCTCTCCTTCCTTGATTCTGTGATTCATGTGTCCCATTTTAAAGTCTACACCCTGTGAAGAGGAGTGCATTATCAAGGAAAGAGGCTTGCCAGGGACAGAAGGTAATTTCCCGTAGCAGGTGCGTACAGCAGGTGGTACACAGTGTACCTGCAACGAAAAGGTAGATTTAGGCTAAGATTTTATTTAATATGGAAAACTTATTGCATCCTGAGCCACTACTGGGGATGTGCCAAAAATCGTGTCTGCAGCATGATTTATTACGTGAAAATACCACCGAACTAATCAGTGGAGTTACTAATTAATACAAATCTGCATTTTTGCATAAGCAATTAGTGCAAAGAGAGTGCAATGAAAGAGGAAGTTTGACTCATTTAATCTCAGTGCCTATTCAAGCGGAAAGACCCACTAGGGCAAGGCACTAGGATCTACATTAGGATTTTTTTTTTCCTTTTGATTAGTTAAAGGAACTAAAAGGTCAAATTATCAATATTTAATTCAAATGGAAATGCATTTGTTCAAGAGGAAAGAAAACACTTTATTTAAACAAGGTGGGACTCTGGGGGTAAATGCCTGGATCAAAAATAATTAGATTTTGCAGTTACAACAGCATCTAAATCCCTTCTGATAAGAAACCTTTTTCCTAATAACAGAGGTGGTTTGACACCGATAGCAAAGACTGCTGACGCTATTTAAACTGCAGCTCAGGCGGTGGCCGGCCTACCAATACAATTTAGACATTTGCTTTAATGGTACGTACTTCTCTGATTTGTTTTTTTTTAATCAATTTGAATTGTATTTTAAATCTATTGTGATTTCATAATTGTGTGCACTTGACTAAGAGAGTAATTTAAAAAGCTGATAATTAAACCTTGGTGGTGATGTATTTTCCATTAACTAAATAGAAGTTTACATTTATAGAATTAAAATAACAACAGCATTTATCTAGCGGGGAAAGGCTCAATAAAATTAATACGCTGAGTTTTAAGGGGGGAAAGAGCAGAAAAGGCACCTTAATCAGCCGTACCGATTTTGGAGCCCAGATGTACAGTGTATCCTAGAGAGACGCTACGAAGTGCGAGGCAGTCTCACCCCGCACCGAACCGGTACCGGAGCGGCACTTCAAAGCCTTGTTCTCGGGCGGTGATTCCCGAGCCACGGCAGCCGGAGCAGGCTGCTCACAGCTCGGAGTGATCCGGGCGATGGGGCTGCCCTCTCCTCCCGTGCCCTCCTCTGGCCGCAGCGTTCGGAAATGGGCGAACGGGGGAACACCGCGGGCAAACCCGAGCCGGCCCTGCCCGAGCCCGATCCCGGCGCCGGCGGTGGCTCCGGCCCCGCGGTGCGATGCGGTGGGGTGGGACGGAGGGACAGGGACAGCGGACGTTTTCCCTTCTCTTTTCTTTATTCAGGATAACCTTCGTGTTTTTTGTGCGTGCCTCTCTGGAGAGGGAGAGAACGGGAAACCTGGCAGCAAAAGGAGAGAGCCCGAGCAGCCCGGGCAGTAAATCACTCGCTCAATTATGAGCGCGGCTTCCTCTCTCCAATAGCTCCAAGCTATTTGGGGAGGCATCTTTTCCCCGCACTCTCGCAGGTGCAATATGAATCAATTATCTTAATTAAGATAATGCCGCAAACCCAAGAGATTTCATCGGGAGCGGATTTCGCGCTCCGGACAACTGTAAGGCGTTTCCACANTTCTGGAGGAAAAATAAACAGAAGCCGAATTAGAAGCCAGATGGAGAAGGAGGAGTCTGTAGGTCAGGGAGAAAAAAAAAAAANGCGCGGCTTCCTCTCTCCAATAGCTCCAAGCTATTTGGGGAGGCATCTTTTCCCCGCACTCTCGCAGGTGCAATATGAATCAATTATCTTAATTAAGATAATGCCGCAAACCCAAGAGATTTCATCGGGAGCGGATTTCGCGCTCCGGACAACTGTAAGGCGTTTCCACAGCGCTGCTTCCCCCGCAACAAACCCCCCCTCCCGCCCGGCTGGGACGGGGCTCGGCCCCAGCGGCGACCCGCGGAGGGGCCGCGCTCGCCGCCGCCGCAGCGAGCCCCAGGCGGCCCCGGGACCGCCTCCTGCCGGGGCCGGGGGCAGCAGCTGAGGNAAAAAAAAAAAAAAGACACGCTTGGAGCGATAAAATCAAGCGGCTGGGGGAAGAGTAGAAACAGGGAAGGTGGGAAACTAGAGCCTTTGAGCCAGAGGACGGCCCCAGTAGGGGAGGCAGAGCCGACTGCCTGGGAGATCGGGAGAAGAAGCAGTGCCGCAGCAGCGGGAAGGATGAAGGCGGAGCGGCAGAGAAGCCCGGCGCCCCCGCAGCGCAGCGCTCGTCCCCGGCCCCGACGGGCGGCACGGAGCAGTGCCTCGTACCTGTCAGCCCGGCTCCTCCACCGCCACGCGTGTACCCTCGCCAATCACCCACTGGGATGGAACGAGCTGGTCTCGCCGGGTTTAAGCCCCTCTGTCCGACTGCCTGCTTCTTTATTTGTCTCTAGTTACCCGCCAATCGACAACGTGTTGATTTTATTTTGCTCCCAAGGAACATGACTCTGTTGATCACACTCAGAAGCACACAAACACCCCAAAGTCTCGCCGCTCCCCGAGATCCAGTTTTCTGCCAGTGCCCTCCTCCTAATATTTTTGCCTAGTGTTCCCCCAGCCTCCCACATTCCCGGGTGTACTCCCAGACAGTCCCATTCAAAGGGACATTTTCCAGACAGGGCTGGAACAGGCTCATCTCTCTCTTGCGCTCCCCAAACCTGTTCGAACACCACCGCCTCCAAAACGCGTCCGTTCCAGCAGCGCGGCTGCCCCAGCAGCTCCCGTTAATGGTGTCGCGCTCCCGAGGGGGCTGCCGGCCCGGAGGGAGGCCCGGTCCAGCAGCCGCCGGTGGTCCGAGGGTGCCCCGTTCCAGCCCCACTCGGCGGACCTGGTAGCACACCCCGCGCTGCTGGCTCTCGCTACCCACAGAGAACCGGCCAGCTTTGAAATAACAAAAAGTAGCCGGTTGCCTTCTGTATTTGACTACCGAGAAGGCGAACATCCCCGGAGTTCCCTCCTGCTGCCCTGCCGGCCCCGGGCTATGTAGGTCACCAACAGGAGAGAAACATTTTAGAAATAACCCGACCTGGAAAACTATCTTCCAAATCCACCTCCTCGGGGCGGAATTATTTGTTTCACATTTAAAGCCTCAAAAGGCGAAAATAATTTTATTTTATTGAATAAATATCCGGAAAATGCGTGCGGGTGGCACAGCTATTGTACAAGGGGGCTATCTCCCTCCTTAAAATGTGTCCCTAAGGTTTGGCGGCGTTTGCAAACTCCGCCGTGGCGTTTGAAGACTCTAAAGCCACCCCGTTCGGTGTTTTTCTTCCAAACTTCCCGTTAACCGGCACGTGTCCCACCGAAAACCCGGGAAAAGCCAACCGACGTTTACTCCAGGCGTCAGGACAGACCGAGAGGTGCGTGTGTGTGCGTGTCTCACAACAGCCCCCGGACGTCCGTTTTCCCCAGCACCGGAGAAAACCGGGGAAAGAGGAGGAGGTCTGTGGCGGCGAGAGCGCGACAAGGACCGGGACAGGGAGTCTCCGGGGGTCAGAGGCGCGCATTAGGAGACGGGGTGGGGGGCGGCGGGGACCCTCGGTGGCCGCACCCCAGAACAATGGGAACAATGCGGCTCGGCGGGCCGGCGGCCCCGNACGCGCGGCGCCCTAGCACGGAGAGCTGTGCCGGGGTTATGAGACCGTCACCGCGCAGGAGAGGCTGAGCAACGGAGGTAACGGGAAACCGTGTTTTACCCCCGCGGGAAGAGGGTTCGCGGCGGCTGCCGGGGAGGGAGAGGACCCTGCGAGGTCGGGGCGGGCGGGATCTGCCTCTGCCGGACCGGCTTCAGGTTTTATTGTCACTTGCGGTCGTTCCTGCCGGTGTGTGCGGGCGCACCTGTATCCATCCATATAACGACGCATGCATACGTGTGTACATATATATATGTAAATGTGTATATGCGTCCGTACACACGTATAAATATGTGTATGTGCGTCCGTTTAGGCAGACGCATATTACATATGTTAATGTGCTTCCACCGATGCGCCTCCGAACTTTGGGCTTCCTTTCCTCCGCGGACCGCGATCGCCACGGTCCCAGCGCAGGCTGCGCCTCGGCGGGCGTGCGGCATTGTTTCTTTCCCGTGTGCCCGACGCTACCGGGGGGCGGTCGCAACCCCACACGAAAGGTCTCTGCGGGAAGCGGGGTGATGATGCCCGTTTGCAGCAGAGGGGACGATGGAGACGGGAATCCGAGGCCAATCCCGCACCTGTTACCACGGGCAGGGGCCGCGCAGCCCCGCCGCGGGCACCGGGTGACTGTCCTGTGGACGGAGGCGGGACCGGGGAGCAGGCGCTCGGCGCCCGCTGGGACGGCACAAGCCCCACGCAAGGAGGCGGCAAGGGGGAGCCGCGGAGAGCGGCGGGGACAGGCGTCACAGGCGCCATCCATCCCTGCAGGTGCCCCGTGTATGCGTGTGTCCGCCTTTCCCCCTTCCCCTATTCGGTAAAAATATTTGAGGGTTTTTTTCGAAGGAAAACAAAACAAAACGACCCACGCTTGGTCCAATTGCGTCGTGCCGCCCGGGCTGCCTCCCTCACGCATAATCTGCTTATATTCCCCGCTAATATCGGCGAGTTACATAATGGTGTTTGAACATATGTCAACTTAATTACAAGGCAGAAACGCAGAGACAATTAAAAGTTTGCCCTGGCACGGTGGGGAATCCAGGGCTTCCCTCGGGAGGGGGTGGCGGGTCCGGGGAGCGAAGCGCGGGCAACTTCTCCCCGCTGGGCCACGGCCGCTGTTCTGGGTGCTGACCCGTCTCTTTTCTGTCTCCTTCGCGATGCAGAGGCTCACCATGACCAAGTCGTACAGCGAGAGCGGGCTGATGGGCGAGCCCCAGCCACAGGGCCCCCCGAGCTGGACGGACGAGTGCCTCAGCTCCCAGGACGAGGAGCACGAGGTGGATAAGAAGGAGGAGGACCTGGAGGGTCTGCACGCCGAGGCTGAGGAGGACTCGCTGCGGAACGGAGAGGAAGAGGACGAGGAGGACGACTTGGACGAAGAGGAGGAGGAAGAGGAGGAGGAGGAAGACGACGACCAGAAGCCCAAGAGGCGGGGCCCCAAGAAGAAGAAGATGACCAAGGCGCGCATGGAGCGGTTCAAACTGCGGCGCATGAAGGCCAACGCCCGGGAGCGCAACCGCATGCACGGGCTGAACGCGGCCCTGGACAACCTGCGCAAGGTGGTGCCCTGCTACTCCAAGACGCAGAAGCTCTCCAAGATCGAGACCCTGCGCCTGGCCAAGAACTACATCTGGGCGCTCTCCGAGATCCTCCGCTCGGGCAAGAGCCCGGACCTGGTGTCCTTCGTGCAGACCCTCTGCAAGGGCCTGTCGCAGCCCACCACCAACTTGGTGGCCGGCTGCCTGCAGCTCAACCCGCGGACTTTCCTCCCCGAGCAGAGCCAGGAGGTGCCGCCGCACGTGGCGGCGGCGGCGGGCGCGCCCTTCCCGGCGCATCCCTACCCCTACCAGTCTCCGGGCTTGCCCAGCCCGCCCTACGGCACCATGGACAGCTCCCACCTCTTCCACCTCAAGCCGCCGCACGCCTACGGCGCCGCGCTGGAGCCCTTCTTCGAGAGCGGGCTGGCGGAGGGCGCCAGCCCCGCCTTCGACGGGCCGCTCAGCCCGCCCCTCAGCGTGAACGGCAACTTCTCCTTCAAGCACGAGCCGGCCGCCGACTTCGACAAGAGCTACGCCTTCTCCATGCACTACCCCGCCGCCGCCGCCGCCGCGCTGGCCGCCGCGCCCGCCCACGCCGCCATCTTCCCGCCCGCCGCCTCCCGCTGCGAGATCCCGGTGGACGGGCTGGCGCCGTACGAGGGCCACCCGCACCACGAGCGCGTCCTCAGCGCCCAGCTCAACGCCATCTTCCACGACTGAGCCTCCCCGCGCCGCAGGGAGGGCCGGGGGAGCCGCGCCCCGCCGCCCGCCACCGCCTTGTTTACAGGGGGCAGCCCGGCGGGTCCCGCCGCCGCCTCGGGGCCGCCGCGTCCCCCCGCCCCACCCCCGCTCACCCGCTGTCTTTGCTTCCGCTCCTCGGAGCGACGCTGTAAATTGGGGTAGGGGCATTGGGATCGCGTCAATTACCTGATCGGGATAACAAAATCACAAGCAATAATTAGGATCTATGCAATTTTTAAACTAGCGATGGGCCAATTACAAAATATATATGAAATCTATATTTTTCAACCAACGTTTTACTACTTGTTACCTTTCCCATGCTGAATTATTTTGTTGTGATTTTGTACAGAATTTTTAATGACTTTTTATAACGTGAATTTCCTATTTTAAACCATGCAGCTTCATCAATTTTTATACATATTGGAAAGGTAGAATTATATCTAATTTATACAAAATGATTTAACTAATTTAAACCAGCAGAAAAGTGCTTAGAGAAGTTATGTTGCCTTAGCACTTCTTTCCTTTTCAAATAGATGAAGAAGAAAAAAAAATGCACAATCCGGGCAATTTCTTTCCCATGCAAGTCTCTTTTTTCTTTCCTTCTTTCTTTCTTTCTTTCTCTTTTTCTTTTTTTCTTTTTTTCTTTTTTTTTCCTTTCCCCCGTACAATAAGAACCAGGTCCCCTAGGTCTTGAGAAGATATAAGAACGATAGACTTATTTTCTATTAAAACATATCATTTCAACACATTACTTGCACAAACTTGTATATAAAGATTATAAGCAAATGCCAACACCCTTTTTAAATCGAAAGCTGCTTGACTATCACATACAATTTGCACTGTTTCTTTTTAGTCTTTGAACCCTTTGGCATTCCGTGTTATTGGTTTGTTGGATTTTTTTTTTCTTTTTTCTTTTTTTTTTTTTTAAGATAACTTGAAGATGTTAATGTTTCCAGGCGCTATAAATGCATGATTTTATACATGTTCACACAATCCGTGGTTGTCATATGCTCATCTTATAAATCTGAACCGAAATCTAATCAGGTTGTTAAAGTCGGGCTATATACCTATTGTAGTCGATTAGTACGGTAGCTTGAAACAAATTCAAACCATTTAATCCGTAATTAGAACAATAGCTATTGCATGTACAATGCAGTCCAGAATAAGTGCTGTTTGAAATGTAACGCTGGTTCAACTGGAATCAATCTGTACTGTAATTTTGTTTGTAATCCTGTATATTATGGTGTAATGCACACTGGGATTTTAGAAAAAAAAATCCATCCTTTGGCAACAACATAGTATTGAACATTTGGTCGAATGTTGCATTTTTCCTTAAATGTGATTTTTTTTTTTTTCTTAGTGTAAGTAATTCCTATGGGATTATTGTTTTATTCGGATAGCTCATGAAAGGTGCAACACTTATTATTTGTAGAATAAAATTGGACTAAAAAAAGGACACGGATTCTTTCCTTACNCAAGGCAGACCTGGACCCGCGATTCATAGCCCTTCCTCTTCCCAGACGGGAAACGTATTCCTTTAATCTTCACTGATTATTCTGAGGCTTAAGAAACCCGGTGACACAACCTGCGGGAGAGCAATTCCCCTAATGACCAGGAACAATTATCAACAGGTCTTCGCCTCCGACCATCAGAAACAGATTTAAAACGTTACCTGAAATACTTTATATGAAGCCTGTCACAAAGCGGAGGTATTTCGTAAATATTTCAGCTAAATCCAGCAGAAAGAAAACAAGCTTTCCTATGGATGAGGGCTTTTTTTTTTTTTTTTTTTTTTTTTTTTTTTTTCCCCCCCGGAAAAACATGATT
>VWYO01006070.1:0-27500 GCA_013400275.1 Rhadina sibilatrix
CATCAGGAACAGCATCACCAGCCCTCCTCAAGGGAGGTGATCATCCCACTGTACTCTGCACTGTGTGCAGTTCTGGGTAGCACAATATAAAAAAGATATAAAGCTATTAAAGAGTGTCTAAAAAAGAGCTACGAAGGTGGTGAAGCACCTTGGGGGAAAGCCATACAAGGAGCAGCTGAGGTCACTTGGTCTGCTCAGCCTGGAGAGGAGAAGCTTGAGGGGAGACTCCATTGCAGTCTGAAACTTCCTGGTGAGGGGAAGAGGAGGGGTGGACACTGATGTCCTCTCTGTGGGGACCACTGACAGGACCCACAGGAATGTCCTGAAGTTGTGTCAGGGAGCTTTAGGTGATATCAGGAAAAGGATTTTTACCCAGAGGGTGCTTGGGCACTGGAACAGGCTCCCCAGGGAAGTGGTCATAGCACTAAGCCAGACAGAGTTCAGGAAAAATTTGGACAATGCTTTCAGGTACAAGTGATTTTTGGGGTGTCCTGTGCAGGCCAGGATTTTGACTTTGGTGATCCTTTTGGGTTCCTTCCACCTCAGGATATTCTATGTTTCTGTAAACTAGCAACAGGACAAGAGGAAATGGCCTCAAGCTGTGCCAGGGGATGTTCCAGTTGGAAATTAGGAAGAATTTTTTCACTATAAGACTGGATAAGCATTGGAACGGACTGCCCAGGAAGGTAGTGGAGTCACCATCCCTGGAAGTGCTCAAGAAAGGACTGGGCATGGCACTTATTGCCATGGTTTAGTCAGCATAATAATGTTTGGTCAAAGGTTGGACTTGATGATCCTGGAGGTCTTTTCCAACCTTAATTATTCTGTGATTTTCTGAATCTATGGTTTTACTGGGAACAGGACTAAGATTCCTATAAGATCTGTGAAACCCCCACATGGCACATGTTCTGTGAAAGCATTCTAAGAGAATACTGAGCTATAACAATTCATGGAGATTTAATGGCATTCTTTGCTGTGAAAGTTAATACAGTGACTTGGACTTAATAGTTTCTTATCCTTTGTGGCCTTGTTAGGTACTTTGCTAGGGTTCTAAAAGATTTTTTCCTCGATGATATATTTTTTTATAGTTTCCAGGAAAAAAAACTAAAGAAAACATTGAGTAATTTTAGATGTAGTAGTTATAGGTCATAGATAAAGAAGGACATCATGTATCAGTGATTCAATTACTCTTATATAGTCAGTCACACATACCTCATGTTATTTTCAACTTCTAAGAGCAAATGATTCTGCAAACAATTGCATAAACCCTGCCAAATAATTTCTTGTAAAATCCCTTACAATGCAAATTCTCTAGAGGGTTCTAACATGTATTTTATTATGGCTTCATTTCCAGTACAATTTTGGAGTTTAATGCAAATGGATTTTAATGGTTAGAATTTTTATGACTTTTTAAATTAATGCCAACTCAAAAAAAAACCCCTTCAAAAATCACATCTAAAGTAGTTACTGACTTATTAAAAATCAATGTACCACATTTTATAACATACATTTAAAAACTCATCTAACAGCATGCAACAGGTTATCTTACACTTTCGGTGTATAAAAGATGGTTCACTGAGAAATTAGTTTGAGCCTCTCTAAAGAAGAAGCAACCTACAGGCAGGATGAACAAGACATGTATGTGTAATCATGTTTCCTTCTGAATCAGCAGAATGATTAATTTCCACTTTAAAAAAACCCAAGAGATTAAAGGCAGTATTTATTCAAAATCATTCAAAAACTTTCAAGCCATTTAAGTGATTTCACCAGTCTTTCAAGGTTGGGTTTGGTTTGTTTGTTTTTCAAATAAACCTGTCTTTAATAAATGTGTATTTTGCCTTTTGATGAGCAAAACTGAAATTCTTACTTTTAAAGAAATCAAGGTAGCTCTAATCAAAGTGACTATTTTTATTATTTTTATTTCCTCATAAATGAAAAATCTAGGAAAAACACAAATTAAAATTTTAAACCCCCACAAGGTGTGCTTCTAAGTGGTGATTAAAAATGTGGATGTGGATTCTTCAAGGAGTTTCCTTCAAACCTTTCCAGTCTCCTTATGATAGATTTTGGCCAGCCACTTAGTGAAACTTCAGGATTGTGAAGTCCAAAGCTCTTCTAACTTCCTGATTCATATTGCAGATGTCAGACTGTGTCTTGAGAACAGGAGGAAGAGCAAATACTGTACTCTGTACCATATGTTTTCCTACTGGACTACACCTTGTTCCACTTAGAGGTGTTTACCTCTAAGTACATAGGTCTGTGATTGCATTCTCCTCCATATGGCAGAGTTGACCAAAATTGTACACCAACAGGCCTTTACAAATTGCAAGCCTATTTTTTCCTCATAGATGCATAGCTGGACAGCAAATTGACTCCTTTGAGTCAAACCTCCTTTCTGGTACAGTTCCTAACATCCAAACTTGCCTTAGGTGATCTCACATTGGAAGATTCATTGAAGAAATATTCTTAAAGACACCTATTAATGCAGGAAAGCAAGTGGCATCTACCATTTTTATTATTCTGGCAAACATACAAATGAAATTCAGATTTGAATTGAGATTTCATGTATCTGCTTTGAGTACAAAGAAAATTGTTAAGATCAACTTGAAGCATACTGAAAAGAAAAACTTTAATGAAAATCCTCGACTACTTTAATGTTCTGTGACACATACTACATTGGAATAATTGTGTGTGTGAACAAACTGAATGCAACAGTACTGCTGTTTTGCTTTCACTAACAGAGATGGCATTAAATACCTCAGCAGCTTTACACATTTCATCTCTGCTACTAATACTAATGATACCTAGATGGCAACCCAGAAGCATAATTACTTTCCCATCACCACTCCCATTTTACTATACATTAAAGAAAAATGAGACCCTAACTTTTCTACATTCCAAGCATCACAATACCATGAACATGAAGCATAACTGTGGAACTGAGAAAACAATGATCAGAATACAAATCAAGAGCACAATGACATAAGCACAGTTCCTTTATGTGCCAGTGAGGTTGTCCTCTGTGATGACTTGCACATGAGCCGAACAAAATGCACTTTTATTTCCAAATGCACTTTGCCCAGTAACACAGACATGAATGAAACTCACTGTGATAATTTTCAGGTATGTGGTATTTAGTAATACTGTCCGTCTTGCTCAGGAAAAAAACAAAACAAAACGTTTTTAAAACATCTACCCCAGTACATAAATTAAATGCATGTCATATCGTCCGAAAATATGCTATTACCTATTGCAAAAACACTTGCATGCCTAGTAACAAACATTCCAGGTCACACAGCAAAGCTGCCTAGATGTTATAATGCCAGGGCATGCACTTTGTTGCTTACAATCAACTGTGCAATTTCTCCTGACCTCACTGGGCATTCTGTATGCATGACACTTGATATACCTTTTCCTGCCAAAAGATCATAGTTGCTGTTCAATAATAATATCTTTACACTTTGTGTTTGTGTGTGGGAGCATGACACACAATCTGCCTCAAGAATTCAATTGAGAATTTTCTTTTCTGCACAGGAGATAGTATAGGTTCAATACAACATAATACAACATACAGAGCAGCATTGTTGTTCATGGCAGAATTTACTATCAGCCATCTTAGAGAAACCATTTTATTCCTCCCTACTTTTATTTTTTTTAAGGAGAGAATAAATAATATTTCTGGTCCAGCTAATGCAGTGGCAAGGACTGTCGAGCTACATTTCTTCAGTTATCATGAGCCCAGGTGTTAAACATGGCACATGACACCAGTACGCACCATGCAGTGAGGCAGGGGCACGGTATGCTGACAGAGAATCAATAATGAAGTGGAAAAGACAATGACACTCTGTGGCATTGTCTCTCTTCCTGACAGATCTGTTCAGCCCCAAAAGTATTAATTCAATTGCTTCAGTAGCATCAGACTGATTTCATTCAGAAATCAGCACTCATGGGGCGACTGAGAGCGGCATCTATCAAGCATAAATATATTTCATGGTCCTTTCTTTTTAAATACTTAGTGCTGCTACTACTGATGAAGTCATAGTGTGTTCCAATCTTTTCTTCTTCATGATAACCTTTTCTGTAGCAGAAATCCAATTTTAAGTCAGAGCTACCCTTGGCTTGACTCCACACTTGAGTATTTTAGGGAGAATCTAGTGAGAATTTCAGTTAACAGTTAATTAATTCAGTTTAGACAACAGACCTATGTTACTAGTAGCTATATAGCAATGAAGTAAGTTGCATTTGTTGATTTTTCTCTCTACTTTCTCTATTCACTGTAATGGCACTGGGAATGTACAGTGCTTTCTACTTTTTGTTCACAACAAATAGAGTCACACTCGATTTGCTTCTATGTCCCTGTTTCTTCCAAAATGATGGCATCTATGTATCGAGAAATCTCAATCAACAAATCCAAAACAGGGGAGATCTGAGTAATATGTTTGGAAAACACATCTGAAACATATAGACTGGAAAAGCTTAGGCAGTTTCTGCAAACAATATTTATCTGCTCTACAGATAAATAGACAACTTGATTGTATTCTTTTTTAGCTTGCATAATTTTCACAAATTAATGTTACTGACTTAAATTTTAGATCAAAGTACCTAAATTACATTTCATTTTCATTCACTGAATTTTTGTTATTTGTAATGGACATTGCATGCTTTCAGAATTTTTTTCTTTTTTTTCAAATTAAGCTGTTCACATAGGTTACTTCATCTTTATTTGGGTGTCTGACATTTAAGGGATCATTCTCTGGATACTTAGGCCTCTATTTTTGTGGGGTTTGGACAGAGCAAGCAGATTGGTGAATTTAGACTACTACCATATCATCAGATCTGGTAATACTTGTGTAATTACAGTGTGGGTTTCAGCTCTGTCATTTGTCTTTGTGGTTCAGTTTCTAAAGGAGGCCATACTAGAGTCAGATAATGTCATTTCCACACTAGAAACTAAAAAAATACCAGTACTAGAATTGCATCTTAGGATGTGTACTCACACAGGCACTTTAAGAAATAATCTGGAATGTAAATGTAATTTGTTGTAGTGAAACACACAGAACATTTATATTCTTTACCTGAGGTTTTGTTTTACATTTATCTAAATTCTGATGGCCAAAGTTGATGAAGGTGTACAAAATCAGCTTACAGCTATCAGTACAAAATAAATCTGAAAAATGCTCTTGAATCAAGATCTGCTGAAAAATTCACTGAGGGAGTGTGAGTTTTAGACAATCATAGAAACTTTAAACAAAGCTAAAAGGACGCACTGAGGTTCTGAAGGCAAGTCAAGACCCTGTCTAATTGCTATTTTAATTTTAGTCGAGTATACTTATTTTCTGTACTGAAAGTATATTCTAATGTGGAAAGTAAATGTCTACTGAGTGACTTGCTTGGAAATAGTATTTCTATGAAAGTTGTTATTGGATTTTTCTCTGAGTGAAACTGCCTTAATGAAGCCTTATTCTGTAAGAATTCAGAGCTTTTAAAACCTGTTTTTATTCCTCGTGCTAAACCAGGAACCCTGCAAGATGTGCCAAAGTAAGATACCAATGTGATTAGGATTATGAGAAGTGGATGTTTTCATGATTGTGTGAATAAGAATCTATTTAATGGAGTAAAACCAGATCATTTTTCACATCAGTAACACCTTTTTTTTTAAAAAAATTGCCTTTATTTGCTTTAAAAAGAGCCTCAAAAAAGCCTGCAGCATGATCCACTGATAGGAAGAATTAAGATCACACTGGAGACAGGAAAAGTGAGACAAAGGAAGCAGAGAAGAAATGTGAGCTGTTATCATTTTCCTCTTGAATAAGTAGTTCTTTTTTCAATCTGTATTCATATCTGTAGCAAGTAAACTACTGAAAATGTGAAGCCACCTTAGGAACATTCACGTGCAATCTTGATTTTTGCATTAGAAAAATAAATACTGCTTGCAGCATCCGAAGCCTGGTTGTGCCGTGTAGAGCCTCATGTTACTCTGACAAGGGTTCCATGTCAAACTGGGGAAATTACATTGTCCCAAATTTTCTCCAACAAGACATCACAGTAGATTATCTGGCTGCCACCACTCATCAGGCTGCAGCTGTTACCATGCTCTGTCTGCCTGAACCAGCTCCCTGCATCTCTGCTGAAGTCAGATGGGATGCAGACCGTGCTTGAAAACAGGTTGGATTAGCAATAATAAGGAGGCAGACTGTGAAGCCAGTAAAGAGTCAAACATGACTGGTGGTGCAGATGCAGGCTCACCCAGACTTTTGTTTGGTGCTTTGGTACGAGGGCTAGTGCTGTTTATCCATCACAGGATTAAAAATAAAAGACCATTGATGGTCTTGACCTTAACATTATCCCTTTGATTTAATATTGACTTCGTAATTTTGCACCAAAAGGATGAGGTACTGCTAAAACATGTCAAGAATTGAGAATGTAGGGACTACTAACAGGAATTTTGTGGCAATGTGTAGAAGTGGTGTATTGCTGAAGACTCTCTCTCTCTCTACTTCAAAAGGTTTCATATTTCTGCAGCTGTATACAAATGATCCATTTTGTTAATCTGAATTCCTAGGGTCATTAAAATTTTTTTTCTCTCCTCTCTGAAGTAGTTTATTACTTTGAGAGAAAAAAATCAGTTTAAAGCCAGGTAAGGGAGGAAAGCTGACAAAAACATAAATTAGAGGAAGAACTTAATTTAAAAAGTGTCAAAAAGGATAGATAGTCTTAGTTCAATAATAAAGCCTGGTTCAAGAGCCTTCTATCTTAAAATAAAGCATTCGTGCACTCTATTACCTGTATACAACCAATCTTTGATTTCCAATCTAAGCCTATTTTTGCTTCTTATGTGATTAGCATACAAATGTAAAAAAAAAAAAAAAAAAAAAAAAAANNAAAAAAAAAAGAAAGAAAGAAAAAAAAGTGGCTACTCTGATGACACCTAGGATGGGTTTTTGACTTTCATGTCAGTGTTAGTGAGAGATTCTGTATGATTTTGAAGGTAAGTCTTTAATTAAAACCTCTTGTTTTTCCTGACTCTAAATACCCATGCTATTGAGTCAAGCTATGTCTACATTTTGTGGAGTATTTCATGCTGTGCTTTGTGATGCTTTATGGAGATGCCAAAGAATTTTTAGGGATTTGACCTTTTCTGGGCTACTATACTGTGTTTCTGAATGTGAATACCTACTGAAGTCACATATATGCAACAAAAGGAACTGTACTTGAAATTCTCTTGGAATTGGATAGAAACACTATCCAGAGTTACATAAGCAACTCTTGTTTTCTCTAGGATTTAATGCTTGCTGGAGTTCTCTCTGATAGGATATCCCTCAAGGTAGTCCGTGTGAGCTACAGTCATCATGGTACTCTTATTTCAAGATATAATATTTAAGTATGATCAAAGCAACATGCCGCAAACTTGAGGAGACAGCTGCACTTTGCGTTATTTTCTTATAGATATTTTGCTGCTTCTGATTTTATAGACTATGCCTAAATTTACCTCCCAAGCCATAGACCAGCAGCAACCTGTACAGCCAGTTATCATAACATTTATGCCAAGACAAATCTTGGGCAACTGTTGGACCAGTTGATTTTCTTTGAATATAGATTTGTTTCCAGTGATGTTATGCAGTAAAGTCATCATATTCAAAATAAGATATATAATCTTATTTGTAATTCCACAACTTGGTGTAGAGGGACCATAACAAATAAACAAAACCAGCCAGTGCAAGAAGTCAGAACTGTGAACTCCTTCCTACTGATCCATGTCATCAGCTTGCTTTTTTAGTGGCACCAATCGTAAGAAGAGTTGTGCATAATTACACCTCTGTGGTTTCCTTTGGTTTCTTGCTGAGATTGGGAACAAAGATGCCTGTTATGATGGTGACATTTGTGAAGTCTGTCATACTTTGTTTGCACTGGCCTAAGAAAATAAATATATTTCACACAGTTCATGCATTGAGATTATTTCTTTCTCAGTACTGAAAACAGTGGGGTCTGAGGAGTTTGCAAATAACTCTAATCTTCAAATCTCTCAAAAAAACCCCCAAAAAACCAAACCTAAAATTAAAGTTGTTGGCTATTTGGTTATTTAATTATCTTTATAGCAACAGCTGCATCATTTGCAAACACTCAAATCTGATTAAAATTAAAGATACTGAATTTACTAGCCAAATATTTCAGTCTAATGATCACTGACATGGCAGTTAGCCAAAATATTTAACAATTTAATTTCTGGTAGTGCACACTGTTTGAGTTCCTTAACATCCACTGTGTCATTAATATTTCATTTGCAGTTAGTTTCAGAAGTTCTTTGTAGCTAAGTTGCAACACCATGGAGCTGGTTACTCTGCATTTTTTCTGATAAAGGAAATTGTCTCCTGGGGCATGATAATTGGCTGCTTGGGTTGGTCTCTGAGGATGTTAAAAGTCTTCTAGGCTCTTCATAAGTGCCATTTGTGTCTGTAATTTTTGGTCTTCTAGGACAAGTTGAGTGTCCAAATGGACCTGCACTCTTAAGATGCTCAGATGCACTGAGGTGACAGTGCATCTCTTGAGGGAATGCAGAAACCCACTCTTCTGAAATACAACTTTTGGTAGGGAGGATACTTGCTCTCTTTGTCTCTAGACCCCATTAGGAAATATAACTGGGAATGTGATTGGCTTCTACAAATGCCTAGGTAAAAATAGCTTGCAAACCTAACTTTTATATAGGCAGCTGTGTTTTTGCTTTGTCTGCCTTTGTTTTTCTTTATTATTTTCTTTGGCACAGTTTTATTCTTACTCTTGCTTTGACTCTCTCTTATTTACTCAGATCAGGAAATTTGATATTTTTCTCTATGTTATACACAGATTCGCTGACATTATGGATATTCTCAGAAAGAGACAAGGAGGTGTTACAATATAGAAGTCTAAATAATGAATAACGACCTACCTCATTTCTCTCTTCAATCCTCTTTTTTCATTATGTCATACAGTATTTAATTTCTCACATAGTTGCATTGATATTGTGACTTTTAACACCGTTACTTTCTTATTTTGTACTGTAGTGCGTGGTGATAATTGTTCAGAGGAGCTGATGTTGACAGATGCACAAACACAAGAAAATGTTCTGTATTTGCAATGGCAGTATAGCAAATATATGTGTGGCTTCCAATATGTGGCTGAGATGTGCCTTGTACCTTGGAAGTACTTATTGCATGTACTGAAAGTAAGATCTTGCAGGAGTATCAGATTCTGGCATGATATTTATTGTCTGGCTGCAGGATGCTTACCTGGACTTTCCTCTGTATATGTCCAGTTCTCTTTTAATTGTTTTTATATTTTAGAACTCTGTGTAACTTCTTTATGTGAGGAGGAAGAAAGAGAAATGGAAAGAAGAAAAGTAAAGGGCACATATAAAGCCAGGAGGAGAAAGAAATTTTTCAGTGTGGATTTTTTTTTCCAAGGTTTTGCTTATGCTGATAAATGTTACCACTTACCTGACAAATTGTTTGAAATGGATTGAAAATAGTTGATTTACAGTGTACTTGGTTCATGACAAAACTTTTGCTCTGCTGTAACCTTAGCCAGTTTACAGGGAGATTTATGCTTATTCTTTGCAATTGTACTAGGTATTGTTTGGGGCTGGGAAGAAAGGTTTCCCTCACTGATGAACTCGTAGATGAGTCTCCACTTGTCTGTAAGTCTTAGCTGTAAATGTGGAAGTTAGGTTTGGAATACCGGATGATGACTAGCAGAGGTGCTTGATCCTGTCTTTATTTCTCTATTAAAAACCAAACCAAACCAAACCAAACCAAACCAAACCAAACCAAACCAAACCACCAAAGCATTGAAAAAAAAAACACAAAAACCATAGCAAACCTCCCTTGCAGCACCAGCTCACAGGACATTATGTGGCATAGCAGCTACCTAGCTGTGTACTTCATGCCTTCATGCACCCAGTCATACCAACCTGAACCTAACTTAGAAATTCCTCTCTCTCACTATCATATAAGCCAAGTCCATAAGCCCAATGTACTCTGAGAAGACTGGTTAAAGAAATAAGGTCTTGGAGGGCACAGATGACATCTAGGTGGCTTTCACAGCCACTAAATTTATGGCTTTACTAAGTTTTTAGCTTCAGTAAGCCACATTCCTGGTATCTAAAGGTGCTGCATGGTCAGGCTTCCTGTTGCTCCTTCTTGTAAGATCCTGTGTTGTCTGTGGAAAGACCAGCACTTTTTACTGCACAATAGCTTCAATTTTATACTAATTCAAATTTAGAAATAAACGTGTCCAGGTTCTTGGTAATGAAATATTTTAAGAAGAGTAAGATCCTACTTTAAGTCTGAATAGTTAAATTTTGTACAGAATGCACAGTTAATTATAGCAATTTCCACATTTGCTGTAAATAAGGAAGTTTGTGAATGTAATAACCCACTGCATGCATACAATACTGCCATGAATAGAAGGCAGAACAGAAAAGAGGGTTAATAAGGCAGACATTATAATAAGTATATTTTTATGTGTAAATCAAAAGATCTAAAATGTAAAATATTACCATGCATGAGAATTGGCAGTAGAAACAACAGAGCTTTAATCTAAAGTACACTAATGCAGCTCAAGTATAATCAGGGTTGAATAAATATTCGTCACCTGTATAACACTGTACTCTGAAGAGGAAGATACAGAAAAAAGTACAGGTCCATATTAAAATTCAGTTTTTGGCTTTGCAAGCTTGTTCAAGTCATTAATTTATATGCAGCTTTATAGCTAAGGGCTGACCGGTGTTGCTGCTCAGAGAATGTGCAGTTCTGTCAAAGTCAAAATGTATCACTGAAGTGGCCAGTTTTGCATGAATTCTGGTTGAAAAGGGAAGGTGTGGGGGGATATCCAATTCTGTCAGAACAAAAAAGGTTAAAACATTAACTTCAAGCTGATTTTTCTTGTTGACATTTGGTATTGTGCCTTAATACAAAATAACACAGTTGCTACTGAATTCTGAATAATGAAAAAAAATCATTTAAGGTTTTTTTGTTGTATTAGCCTTTGCCTTGGTTTGGAAAAGAGCTATGCCTAAAGTTTGTTTACATATTTTGTAGTCCTTTTCAGATTAAAATAAACAGGCATGTGACCCTCCAAGGATGAAAATATACTCTTTCTCAAGTTCTGAGAAACAATTTCTTTTACTTTTAATATTTTACAACAACTTTGCCCTTTTCTTAATTCTGGTTTCCTGCTGTGGTTCCAGTATCCTATTTCTGCTAAGAACAGATATTTCACACCTTTTGAGTTTGCATTCTGCTCAGGAGCAGAGAGCACAGACAATAAATTGAAGTGGATGAAGAGAAACAGACAAAGATCCTTTATAAAATTATCCAGTACTATGCCCTGGAAAGTCTTGTTAACAGTCTGGCTAATGATAATTAGACACAAAACTCAGAGAGAAGATCTGAATGCTGCTCATCCAGGGTGAAGTTACTCACACTTTCCAAGCATCTACCTACACTGTACTGAAAGCACACTGCATCTTCCAAGGACTGGTGTTTTCTCATAGATAAAGACACTGGGAACTTGACACTTTCCATACACTGAGATTCTTGATGAAAGGGATTTATTCATTGCCCTGCACTGGTTAAGTGAGCTTGAAGATTGCATTAATCACCAGTTGCAGATGGTTTCCACAGTTTTACATTTGTACTTCCAACCACTTTTGTTTCATGCCTTTCAGGCAGATTATTTTTTAAGGTGTCAAGTAACATCAACAACTGCTGAAGTTATTCACACTTAATCATTGATTTCACTGACTGGTGAAAGATCCCCTCACAGGAACCCTCGAGGAAGCTGAAGTGAGATACCTTGTAAGAATATTGTTTCTTTCAAGTATTCCATTCTTCTGAGCCTCAGTTAATTATACCCCCGTTACTACAGTTGCCCTAACTCAAAGGTAGTTAAGGGCACTTCCTTATTCACTTGACTGTGAATAAAGCTTATAGCTTTGCCTTAAGTAATTAGCTCAGAAACAAGTAATTTCCAGCGAGCGAGGTGAAAATCCTGTGAAAATAATTGATGATAGGACTAGGAAAAGAAAACAGGTCATCTAGTTCTTGGTCCTGTACCTAAAATATGAGATTATTCTTCCTTCTGTGCTTTGAAATGTCATTCCATTCATCAAGTTAAATATACAATGGATTAATGATACCAGTGTGTTCTAGCCAAATTATTTCCCTTTTGAGATTCTGTCATTGTAAATGACAATATTATTTCAGTAAGCTTTCATATTCTTTGTAACAATAACAAAAATTTTGGACAATATTACAGATATTCATCAGATTCTTTTAATGTAGGTCTGATTTGCAAATTATTTGTTTCCTTTCTTCTGCACTAGATGAATATGTTACTGGTGAATAAATGTTTCCATTATTCAATTAGTTGTATAGATAGTCAAATAATGTTTAATTTTGTGACCTATTCACATTTTTCCATCAATTGGTACTAAAATACTCACAAGTAATTATTTTCATTATTCAACCAGCTTTTTAAATGATCAAATAATATTATTCAGTTAAATTCAATTATGATCAGCAAATGAAAAACTGAATCTTGGAGTATTGTTTTCTATTATTTGCTTCAATGCACTTGCTCATGCCATGAACCTGCTTTGAGATGTTTCCTGTAAAAATAAAATCTTTTGTGCACTCACATGTTTCACCAATATAACCTCAAACTGAGGAATAAACCTAATGGACTGAAAGAGAAGTACTGCAGATCTCACTTCTCCACTGCTGTTATGGAGGTTGACCACTTCCCTTCAACTGTGCTTCTGTCAGTAGCTTACCATGTGGTTTTTTTTTTTTTTTTCTCCCATATGAGGAACTGTATACTACTATTTCAATAAATACAATATTTTTATTTTAGTGATGTTAATGCTGTTAATTGGAATTCATTGTTCGGTGTGAAGGCAGGTTTGTTTTCAAGTTACAGGCTTCTTCCTTTTCAAGCCAGTTTTGGATTTTTACACCATTTATTTTTATTTGGTATATTTTGAATTCAGTCTAATAAGGTGTTCAAAAACCAGTGGTATAAATATGAAAGAATATTCATTTAGGCTCAAGAACACTGCAGTGCTCTTGACAGATGGAGAAAGTACGGTGAATGTATCATTGCCCTATGGTGGAGAACACACATGTTCATAGATTAATGTTCATTTTAATACAGTCATATCTTACCTTCAGTCTGTGTGTAGTACTCCCTGGGAAGTCCTTGTGATCTGTTTTCATCAATCAAGGGTACTGTATGACACTTAGGACTGTATTTTCAAATGTTGGCTCCTGGTATCCGGAAACCCTCTGTCTTATATGTCCAAAATATTTATTTACATGTGCAAACATTGGTGGTTACAGAATGCTTTTGTAAGTGAGATAGTGAGCCTGAAGTGTTTGAAAAATTCAGTGATTTTGGTTTACCTATTTGTGTTAAATTGAGCCATAGACTTGAGTGACTGGACTCATTTAAACCAGTTCCACAGAATTTCCATTCACAATGGCATTAATGTAATTTCCACCTGCCTGCATGACAGTGCAATACCCTTGCCATGTAGCTTAGGATAATATCTAATAATTTAATGATGAAGTCTAGTAAATGTGGGTCTATATAAACCCAGACAGCAATTCCACTGTTTTGAACAAAGACTTTGGGCCTTATTATGTCCTATGTTAACAGTTATTTCAAAAGAGTTTTGCCTGATTTGAGAACCTGCCAATCTGCATTGTTTAGATGTAAGCAACTTCTATGTATCACCATTTCTGATATCTCAGACCTCAGATAACAGAAGTAAAAAAGTGGTCCCTGAAACAAGTCTGGGATTATCTCTACTTTTTAGCAATCAGTAAAACGAAGAAACAGTTTTGTCCACACTTGCTCAGTATGACCTCTACACTTTGTGAAATCAGCAATGACATAGGATTGTATTCTTCTAAATTGATATTATTAGAAAAGTCCTCTAAGAGTTGAGATTTGAGAGGAATAATTTACCGTCAATATAATTTCCTGTGTCTCCCTTTGTGATGCTCTAATGAAGTTATTATAGTTTGGCCCTTCAGCCTATGACAGATTGAATTTTCCATGACTTGATGATGTGACAAAGTCATTGCTCAAAGGCAAATATACTTTGTAACTGATAAACTAATGCAAATTAATTTATACTTCAAGTAAAGTTTTTAAAAAGACATATTATTTTATTTTAAACTCAAATTAAAACGCATGCACTATAGTAATTTAGTGTTCTCAAGAAAGCAATAAGTACAATCTGTGATGTGAAAAGAAGTATTACTACAGGATTAGTGAAGTTTCAGAACTTTAATCTTTTATTTTCCATACTGTTCTACTGTGATGGTGACCAATGTCCTTTTAAAAAACTTTAGCTGTATCATAGGCTGATTTAGGACAGAAGAAGGAACTAGATATAAAAGTAATTTTCACTGTCATGGTCATGCAAAGAATATGTGAATTACTACTCTGAACAACAAAAGCTTTACCCAATTGTCAATTCACTTACTTCATTGCCTTTAGGCCAGAACTCTGGACAAGGGTTTGGTGCTGTCACATATCCTTTTCCATCTCATTTAAGTGATCTGGCCTCTGTTTTGGGAATATATTTTTATTGTGCTGTTAAGCCCTGTGTCCCACACATGAATATTTCATATCTCTACTAAGTGCTTTCACTGAATATATTAGACCCTGGTTTTATTTTTTTTTCCGTGTCCATTGCCACAAATAAGGTTGTAAGCATGGCCTAAATATACACGGATAATCCTATATGGGATAGGAATTTTCAGATGCCAACAACATCTACTTTGTCAGGTTTTGGCTAGGCTATTGAAAATGTTTAAACATAATCATGTGACGTAAGCATTTTCCTATTTATATCTGCTTTACCAGTCCACAACAAACAATGAGCAATAAATGAAGCAGTGGCCAAAAGACACGTTTATGACTCATGCAGATGCCAAGGGACCATCCTAATATGGGCACTACTTGGCATTTCTGCTAGCAACAGACCAGAGTGTAACTCTTGTATGACAGTAGTTTTTAAGTTTACAGTCAAAGCCCCCAGACCTTACTTATCTTAATGTAAATTAACATTAAACTTACAGTTGACTTATTCTCCTTAATATGAGAGACATCAAGGGCAGGAAACACTAGCAGTTCAAACCAATATTTTAAATCCAAAACACAGTACAAACAAGAACAAAATTGGTCCTCTACTGTGATAAAATTACAGCATGGAAGTGTGCCCATTTCATACACTTCAGAGAGACCGAAACTAAATTAACACTGGAATTTAGCTTCACCTATTTTCTAAGAAATAAGCTTGGTTGTGGTAGTGGCAAAGATTCATAACCTTATTTCAGCCATTCTTGTGATGACTAGAATATTTCCCAACAACAAATCTCCTGACAGTTTATGCAGATTACATCTATAGAGCTGAAAATATATGTGCACTTTCCATGAGTGATTTTGAGATGAAGATGGAAATGGAGGTAAGAATGAGCTAATAAAAGGGCAAGAAGGATGCCTTACATCATGTTAGAGAGCTATGATCTATGTTTTGGGACAATGGAGAAACCTCCTTCCATGGTATTCCAACCTAAGTTCTAAATAGAATGTGCAAAGGGACTTTCAACTCTTCTGTTTCTCCTATTCACACACTGGAGTTATGAGCCAAAAGTACCAGTGCTCCTGGAGGTGTTCTTGGGGCTATCTGGCTGTGAAGCACCTGAGAGATGAATTTTTTTCTGTACATAATGTTCTTTTTCTATACATAAAATTTCTATCCAGTTAAACATTTCTTATTTACTAAATATAGTTATGTATCCCTTTGCTGTGGAAACAGGGCCCCTGTTCATCTTCAGAAGATGCTGCAAGAACCATTTCACTGTAGTTTAAAGTCATGGTAGCCTTTCCCTGCAAAATGCAAGCTGTACACGCAAGGCTTAGAGGTGATACAGTGATCTTACCCATGTGCAGCTCTGAAACAGCCTGCTTCTTGGCTACACAGAAGAAAGCTATGCTCACCTTCTGAGTCCTTCTCCATTGGTGTAAAACAACTTCAGAAGTCACCTATATTACAATACTTCTGTCTGTCAAATAAAGTGCTTTGTATAACATCCACTTCTGCTGATACAAACTACTTGGTTGATTCCCTGTACTTCCAATGAGACCAGTCTCCTTTATTCCATGTGAAAAACCCCATCATCAATAAGTTTACGTGAAGCTGTACAGTAGGATGCAACATTTGTTAGGGAGTCACAAAAGCAGTGTTATTATCCAAAGAAGAGGAGCCCACATATTTTACCACCATGCAGGTTTGAAATTATTGACATCTCTGCTTCAGACTGGAGTCCTGCCACCAGTTTGTATTAAAAGCTTGAAGCATGCTGAGTTCAATGGAAGCTTTTTGCATTAAAATCTGAGCGCTGCGTCTCAAGCTCTAGGTGCCTATTTGTTGACATTTCAGAAATAAACATGTTAAAAACCCTTCTTAAGGATTAGAAGAGGCTCCATAGCACCAAATGAAGTTTTTATCTATATGTTTTACTCTGTATTTATTTTTCAATCATCTACATATTAACATCTGATTAGCAACCGCTTGTTTAGGAGAGCATATCAGGTTATCTGGCGGGAGATAACAAAGCATGTTTTCCATAGAGGCTTCCAGACTAGAGGCTACACAGATGTGCCTGAGTTAAAAGGATCTCACTGTGTACTTTGAGAAGTGTAGATGGCTTCTGTATTTAGAGAAAACTCATCTGAAGCATCATAAAATAAAATGTACGGAAAATATAATATTCCATAATTAAGATTTCTAATGAATTGCCTTGTTAATCCATACAGTGTATGCATGTTGCAAAATTTTCCTGGCTTAATTAGTGCACTTGCTGATTATGTTTATTTCCTGATGTACACACTGATTAAGCATTGTCCATACACTGAGGCTTGAAGCGGGATCAGTCTACAAAATAGTACCTAGTCATTTAACTGGAGACTCAGAATGCAAATAGATCAACTTATGTAAAATTAAATTAGGTCTAATAGAACCCATTTTGACTGAGCAGCTGGTGACACATTACAAACAGAATTCTCTTGTTATGTGAAATAAAGGGCTTCTGCAAACAGATGCTTATATACTTTTAAGCCACAAAAAAATATTTTATTACGTTAAAGGTCTAAAGTTAATGAAAGAAGATAAATTCTGAGCTTGTTAGGTAATACTTCTGCACTGGATCTCAGCATTCCTATCTGAATACTGTATAAGGTCAGGTAGCCCTTTGCAACACTCCATGTAGGAACTTAAAGGTGACTAATCACTAAATCATAAATCTCACAGTTAACACATCAAACCTGCTCTCTTTAACAAACAGCATCTCTCAGCTGATTTTTGAAATACAATATTAAAATTTGATATTGTTCCTTAAAACTTAAATTTTTTTGTTCTTTTAATAAAAATGACTATTTTTTGTTTGTTATGTTTTTGGAACATAATTTCAGTCTTGTTATAACACTCAAACTAGCCATTACAAAGCAGTTGTGTGCTGTTCCTAATCAACATTTCACAATGAGCTGCAATTTTTTTCCTAGGAATGTTTTCAGACATCCTGAAATGTGTAAAGTCCCTGTGACAGGCATTTTTCTTGGTGACAGAACATTTAGTGTTCAGTATGAATGGGTCTGGTGTGTTAAAATTCCTGAATGTACTGTTTATTTATGGCAAATTTGAGCCTTCAAGAAGCAGAATAAAATAACTTCAAAAGAAATACATAATTAAGCGAGTAACACATTAAAGGTCTAAATTTGTATTTTATGGCTGTAATGGATTTAACTCTGATCATGGATTTACTTAAGACAACTTTTTGTGAAGAAGGCATTATACTTACAGACTCCTTGATTCTTGTTCTGTGTTTCACAGTGCTTACCCTACAAAAATTTCTCTCCTTAACTTTCTACATATAGAAGCATGAAAATTGAGGCATATGGATGCTTTAAAATATTATAAAATTAGTCATATCTTTGGTAAGGTATTTAGGAAAACAATCCAATGCTTCTTTTTTTAGTTCCATTCCTGGTGAACTTGTGATTGCATTTTGTTTTTTAGTCAATGGCACCTACTAAGCTAAATTAAAAATATTGGTTGACCCATTCACAGTCTGGCAGTTTTTCTGGCTTTACTCAGTTTTAATTTAATATCAATGTATTCTATGGAGTTAAAGGTTACAGAGTTTATACCACAGTATTTTAATCAACTCTTGCAGAACCTGGATGAGTTAAGACAGATGAAAGTCACAGCAATTTAAATATCTAGTTCTTACTATCATTTGAATAAATGAGCAATAAAGCTTAACTCAAAGAATTACATTTGTATTTATTTTCTTAATGCAAGGTTGAACTATGAAGATGTAGATTTTCAATTAGCAAGAAACTTGTATATTTTCTACTTCTTTTTGACAACCTGAAGATACACTAGCTTCACATTTGAATAAAATCATCTGAATGTATATTTCTGCAATTATTTATTTTGTGTATTTTATTTGAAAAGGTAAAACAACATTTTTTTTATTTACTTAAGGGACTTAAACTTTTATCCCTATCATGTGGTTCACTGTTTCTGTAGGGAAATGAGAATTCAGTGGGATACATACACAATCAAACATTGATATTAAAATTGATATAGAAAATTATAGTTTAGATACATTATAAAAAGTACTGAAACATTCTACACTTCGAACTGATTTGTAAACCAAAAAATATTATAATGTATTCCATGTATGTTTTGATGTTTTATGGCTAGTCTTTCCCATGTTTAATCACATGTTTTATCATACATAGACCAGAAGTGGAAAAAAGTGTTACTGAGTCTTCAAGGTCTGTTTTTTTTTGGTGGTGTGGTTTTTTTTTGTTTTTTTTTTTTGCACTTTGAGTACCTAAACTAGAAAGGAGGTATTTTTCCTGGATAGCCAAAAAGGCATGGTTCCAGTTTTCTCTGCTAGTGATATAATAACACCCTTTTCAAGTGTGAAATGCCACACTCTTGTTTTCTGAATAAGACTTTTGAAAAACAATACTACTGTTTTCATTAATATTTGGAAAGGATAATTTTAACACAAAAAGCTACTCTTTAGAGTATTCTAGAGAAAGAATGCACCGTAAAACCCCATGTTATATGCTTAGGCAGTAATTTTAGGAGACATTTTGTAAATGTGAAATGCAAATTTTGTCTTTAAATACAGTCCTTTATTCCATCATTTCAATTAATAAAAGTGTGCAAGAATTAAATTTTTAAACTAATTTCTCCATAGTCACTTAAGATTTTAACACTGCAGAAAGAATTAAAATGCATGAATCTTTTAGCAATCCTCACTGGTACATTGTAGTTCTGCTCCAGAATTTCCAAACTGTGAGGAAGAAAACCCCCTGTCTTCTGTACAAGTGAAGTTTTTTGCCTGCTGTCTCCAAAAAGTCAAGAGCCTTTATACCCAGGAGTTGTGTTTTTAAGTGTGGTAGGCTCTTAATCTGCATTCCTTGATGCAAAGCTCTTTAAGTTGGAAGGATGTTCTTGCCTGTCATTGTTATGAAAACATTTAAAAGTGTTAGGCTCACTAATCATAGACATAACACAAAATCTAGCTGGATGGCTTTTTGCAGAGATTAGAAGTAATGGAGCAATAGACATGAACGGATTTAAATCTACACCAAAGTTTTGGAGACCAGACCATATATCAGAATTTATATGCAATTAAATCATTCCTCCAAGGATGTCCATTTCCCCCCATCTCAACTCCTCTGTATTCCCTTGAAGACACTGAAAAACCCCCACACCAATATGACTTATAATTATTTGAAAACAATCCCAATTTAAATTTGCGTAATCTCATGTTTTTACTTGTTTTTTGTTGTTTGTCAGCAGCCTTTAAGCCTTCAGTGGTAAAACATCCAGATGACTGAAAAACATTTACTGCTAGTCAAACCTTTGTGCAATAGAAACTGAGGCTAAAAGTATCATACCTGGGCACTGGTTATTATGGTCACAGTTTACATTCCTGACACTCTTTCTGTGGTCTCACTCATTTTATGCCCAGAAAAAGGAAAAACAGCCAACACACATTCCAGACTGAAATTTAAACAGCCAAAAAATCATTCTACCATTAAGCAAGAGGACAATACAGAGCAAGCACACTAAATCCAAATATGCTTAAATTGCTGCTTTAGCCTGCATGGCCTTTTCATATGATTTATACAAAAAAAACCCCAAACAAACTCCCCTCCCCCCAAAAAAAAACCCCCAAAAATCCAAAAAAAAACCAAAACAAAAGAAAACAAAAAATCCACCCCCAAAGCCACTAACCCCAAACTAAATGGGGATCATAGCTCTGAAAAAGTGCAAAGCTTCATAATTTTCCCTATTTCTAAAATGTATCAGCTGCAAAATCTCAGTGTGCTAGGATCAGAATTAAAACCACATGAAGGGAAATATCAAACTTTATGCTCAAAAGAACTAAGAAAGTTCCCGAGACACAACCTTAATTTAAAGAAGCAAAATTACAAGAAGTCATGCAGAGCAGTATTCTCCTCCCCTCCTTGGAAATGTGCAGCTCTTTATTATGGAATGGCAGTAGCCCCTCTATAGTTAGGGTTGCAATCAACTTCCATTATGAAGCCCTATTTTAGCCCCCTGTAACTTTGGCTTGAAAAAATTGGAATATAAATTGCCATATTTTCTCCAAAAGCAAAGAAGAATAGCTGAGGATTTTTTTGTTTATTTAGTGGGGTGTGATGATCAGCTTTTTTTTTTTCTTTTCTTTTTTTATTGAAGACAAATTGTTTAACTGTTACAAAGTTTAAGTGAGTAAGGGAAGTTACTGCTGCTGTATCTGCTCTCATTAATTGAAATTATTTTCAAATAATTTAATTAAAAAAAATGCCTTTTCTCTAGTAGGAGGGATGGGCCTAATTTTTCTGCTGCTGCTGACAGTAAGAATATTTTGCTGGTGGCTTGTATGGACATAGGACTAGGAAATATGATCAATACTTTCAAAAGCAAGTCATGTTTGGGAGTGTGGTGTATATCTCAAAGTGGAACAGAATTCATGTGTTGACCTACCTGGAGTTTTTGAGCACGTGTTTAGTTTCTGGGGCTCTCTGTATATTCTTGGTTGACATTTCCAACACAGAGGGAATGACTGAGCTTTAAATTAAAACACTGCTTTTAGAAATGCCAGAAGAAAACATATACTTAGTTACTGAGAGCTAGTGACTAATGACACACTGGTTTACACTAGCCACTCCCAGCATTCAGCCTTATTTTTCACGCTTGGCTCATTTCCTAGGATTAGGTCCAGAATAGCCTCTGGCTATGTAGGCTGTTCAACAAAGTGTGTAAGAAAAGAAAGCAAGTCTAGTCCATGAAAACATAGTTCTCCCTTTTTTCAGATGGTTGTTATCCCTTTCTGGATTTAAGCTTTTTAAATACTTTATGATTAAGGAACCAGGCATTCTTGTAGATCTCATTGATTCACGAAGGGAAAAAAAAAAAAAAAAAAAAAAAAAAAAANAAAAAAAAAAAAAAAAAAAAAAGACAAAAGAACCCTCTTATGGCTCTCCTTTACTTTTGTGCAAACCATTTAGAAAAAGTTTATAATACTATTTCCAGTGTTAGAAAGAAGATTTTTCTGCCCTGAAGACTTAATTAAACTATGCCTAAAATTTACATATATATTTTTACATGTTTATATAAAGTACATGTTTGTATATAGATACTTAAAAACAGATTAATTTACATATGCCCATTTATAGCAGCTTGGACAGTCAAAGTGTGCATACACCATGTTATAACATTAAGTATTGTAATTGTTTATTGCATTAGTATGATATTTTAAAATTCTAACAAGATGTCTAAAATTTAAATCCAGTGGTGGTTATATACTTAAAAAATTGCATACACAAACTTTGGATCCTTTTCATGCAATGTTTAAGATTTCTTTGTGAGATTACTGTGTCTTATGGCATAACTCTCTGAACACATTCCAGTAAAGTTATTCAAAGTTCAGCAACATTAATTCAATGTTGCTTAAAAAAATCCCAACCATATAGATTTAGAAATTTTAACAGTGAAACATGACAAGGTTTTAAAAATACAATAGAAATCTCTAGGAAGATGTTTCTACTGAACAAGTCAGATTGGTTTTAGTAGGATAGAGCTATAAAATAGATCCTAAAATTTTGAAGCAGAAAGAAAATCCTGTGCCAAAATCCTGGCAAGTTAAAGAAGATGCCAATAATTTCTGTCTTTATATCCACAAAAGAAATGTTAATATTTAAAAATATTTCTTTCAACTTCCTCCTTTCATCATGATAATTAATCTTGAGACCCCTTTGAATTTCGGTTCGCCATGTAGAATTTTTAAACCCTAGGAACACTAAGATCACTGTTTCTACAGTGTCATTAGGGTTTTTTTGGAGAATAAGTACGTTCTTTACACAAGCAGAAAGGAGAAAGGAAAATAATGTAGAGGATTTCCCTGGAGGAAGCAGCTGTCAGGGATTGGGTAAGACATTGCTGGCAATCAGTGTTGGAGTTTTGTGTGTGTAGCTGGAAGAGCAGCAGAAAAGGTTGCCTTGGCATGTTCCCAAGACACGGCTATCAACTACAAAACTCTGAAGAACCACAGCTGGAAGCCTAGGGAAATATGAGGACAGGAACTTAGACTGCAGGACAGATGGGTGTTTACCTGTTGAATTCTCTAATCTGGAAGATGGAATGTGAGCAACAGAAACAGAGCAAGCAGGTACACTTGCCTGCAGACAAACCCAAATCAGAGAAAGAATGTTTCCCAAACAAAAACTGGAATGCTTCTAGTTGCCATAGGTAGGCTTTAATAAAAAATACATAATGAAAAATATGAAGGGAATTGAGGGAAAGATGCTGTTGTCAGAGATCAGGATATTTACACAACTATGTTGTGCTTTGTACTTCTCTCAGGACTGTTTAGATCAGGTGAGCTTCGTATTAACATTTTCAGGGCTCATTTGCTCTGCTAGAAATAATTATATTCCCAGAGTCTGATGCTGCAGATACCCATAAGGAAGTTTTTCAAGGTTAACAGTAAAAGTTAAGGTGTCACTCCTACTTCTTACAAAATTTATGATGGTATGTGAAAGGTACAAATGGCACATACAGTCAGAAATCCTTAAAATGGGCAGCAAACGGATCAATAATTTTGCTTTCTGTGTCAAGACTTAAAAATTATTAATTTGTGACAAGATCTAACATTGTGACTCAAAAGAAATTTTTCAACTGATCAGCTATCTAAAATGTAAATGAAAATCTGGTAGTATCTAGGATAGAAAGTTACAACAATAGCAATATGATTATTGCTTTTTTATTTATGCATTTAATAATAAAATGATTAGGAGAATAATGTGTTTGAGAGCTTTTTTTAATTAGCAGCAAGAGCTGAGAAAATTTGTTATTATTTAGCCATATTATGGGAATTTTTGAAAGGCTTAATCCATATTTGACATCACCTACACCTAATTTTCAGTGAATATTAAATAACTGCTTTCAGTTACTTATTAAGGCTATATATTAAAGTAAATAAGACTGCAAAAAGACAATTTCCCTCCCTCAGTTTTAGATCTGTCTGAATTTCATAAAACTAAAACTCTAACCAGTGGTATTCTAATCTCACTTTCAGTGAGGTACAATCCCAACAATAAGCCCCATAAGAATACTTTTTTACATCCTTTGCTTGGAGGATTTTCCACAGTCCTTTGTGTATATTTATAGAAAGCCTAAGAGAATTGGGTGCATGCCTGCACTAAGAGACGTCGAGAAAACTCACCTGAAATGTCTTTCAGCTTTTTATGGTATAATTTATTGGCAGGAAAGGAGTACTTCAAAATCTGCTGGCTTTCTCTAGGGCAATGTTGAGCAAACATTAAAGAAAGAAATTGGCTAGAAAGGAGATGAAATCTTTCTGTTATTTTAGCGAATAGAGTATTTCATAGAGAACATGCTGAAAACCTTTACATTCCCATGAGCCAATATATAATTTAAATTGGATAATTTTTCCCTTGTTAATATTAGTTCAGGTATCTTTTCTTCTTCTTTTCTATTCCTTTAAACTGACACTTTTGAAGTAATATGTTGTACAAACATGGTTAGTGCATTTTCTAAATGTCATTTCAAAGTTGAATGCTTAATGATTTGTAGTTTTTATGTTATGTATATATCTGCCAGCTTTCCTCAGCATAAGCCTGCTAAAATAACTCACTCCAGCCTGATTTATTATTTTTATTCAACCAGGTGCTTCATGAGTTTGGCAACTTTGGCAATGTTATTGTCTATAATGACTCTGCACTTGGCGCTTGATGATGTCAACGCATGCAATGAATTTACTGGCACCAGCAGAGAATATTTCATTCCCTTATCTCTTTGTGGAGAAGCAAGCTTCATCTCCCATATTGCTTGTTTTTAAATACGTCTCATGTAACCACTCTGATTTCTTTGATATGTCTCCCTTTCAAGAATGTTTAGTTATGATTCTGCTGAGCCAATAGCTGTTTACAGAAGTAGAAATAGATTTGTTATGTTGAAGTTACTTTATAACTATTGTCACTCTCTATTTTTTGTCTCATGATATCTCTTAGGCATCTCTGTTTTGTTTGGGAGGTAGTATCATAAACAAGTTTTTCTCTTTTAAGTAATCTGAAATATCATTTGGTAAGATGTGGGGATACGGAGAGTACATCTATTTCTGCAGAGGAAGTAAAACTACCTCTTTTCACTGTATTAGTCTCTCCCTCATAACTGGAAGATAAACTAAACTCAAGTGAAAGCGGTGAAATTTTTAGTACTATTTAATGCAATATTCATGGTACTTATTTAAAGTTCCGTTCAGTTTTTGAAGTTTTCCATGAAATTGAATATCAGCCAGGTAACTGCTGTACAGTCTACGACAAAATTTTCTTAGTCATTCTGGTTTATCTGATATATTACCACCATTAATTTACAATTTTATCTATGGTGTTTGATGAGTATTTTATTTATCAGTTGAAGTTTATGAGGTCTTGTACTTAACCATGCATGTACAATTTCTTATCACAACAAATCTGAATATTAACTACTTCATATTGCAATGTACATTTGTTTCATTCGTGTTTCTGCAACAAGCCATCACTTTCTCCTATTATATTTCGCATATTATATTTCAATAGCAGTTTCAGGGATAATTTAGCTTTTTTTACCTTTTCCTCATTAGTCTTGCAAGTTTAGAGCCTGCTATTGCTTAGAGGATTAAAACAGGATGACTGTTGCAGCCTCAAGTTTTGGTAAGTTTTAAGCAATTGAATCCTAAGTATATATTTTTTTTCAATGGATATGGAATATAATCCAATCTACCAGTTTTCCATTACTTATGGGACTGCAAAAACCATGCAAAATGCACAGTTGTTTCAAATCTGAACTTTGATTAGGATTGATTTAATGACAAAGATTTTTTTCTTTCTTACTTAAGTGTCTCAGTGGAATGTAACACATATCTTTCAAATCCTCTTTTAAGAAGTAGTCCTAAAAAGTATATTTTTCAATATGCATGGCACTACCACTGCAACTATATAGATGGTTATCATACAGGGAAAAGTAATCTGTATGTAGAAATTTTACTCATCCTCCCAGTTCCATGTTCCTCCTATGTTCAAGATCTGAATATCTCTGCTAAGTGAGCTGTATCTTTAAAGTAAATGAGGTGCTTATACTTGACCCTGGAAAAAATAAAGACAGTGACCTAAATGCCAATCTCTATGATCAATTAAGGCCATGCACAGCAGATCACACACATACACACACACAAAAAAAAAAAAAAAAAAAAAAAAAAAAAAAAAAAAAAAAAAAAAAAAAAAAAAAAAAAAAAAAAACTAAACTGTNAGCTCCATCTGGTTCAGAAGAGAGTGGCCAGTTCCATAAATAACACAAGCTGTCAGGAAAACATCATTCCTGAAGTACTCTCTGTATTGGCTTTCTGTCCAGCTACTCTTCCACTACAAGGAGCTTCAGAGCTCTGCATAGGCTTGGACCAAACCTATCTCTTCATCTCACCATAAGTGCCTCGTTCATGAATTGTTTCAAATTAGCAAGGTGGAGAATGAAATGTACAGAAGTAAAGAACATGGACATGTATAATTCTGGAATCCTATTGCATATGCACACACACACAGACACAAAAGTCCATGTATGCATAAAAAAATTCTAGGTTTTCATTTCAGCTAAGCTTCTCTGAAACAGGAAAACAAAACCCAACTGCAACATTATGTTTGGAAAATGCAATTGCAAACTCCATGCCGAAGTGTGAAGTAAAGATGAACAATAAGCTTCACATTAAATTTATTTGTTTTTCAAATCATTGTCTACAGAGCTAATAACATTTGTACTCCAGCAGTATCTATTACTAGGGCTGAAGGTGAGAGTGCTGGATGATGTATAGTCATAATGTAAATAAACAAATAAATAAATGTTCTGGAAGTTTATGACATTGGTATACAATGGAAATATGCCCATCTTGGGGTTTTTTTTTAGTTGGAAGACAGGTTTCATAAAAAATAGAAATACTAACAGAGAACATGAGCAGTGCTGAGATGGTGTTGAGCCCTGACATAACAGGAGATGAATCCACAGGCCCAGCACTACCTCTGTAGTTTTCTATCATTCACTTCAAGAAAACATCTGGCATGTCAATTTTCCTCCAGATGCCACTTGGTGTCTCCTCTCTAGTGTTAAATTTAGGGCTAGGTAAGCATTGGAAATTGCTTTCAACAATCTTACCAATTTTGAGGAATTATCTCATGTAAGGAGTAGCAAGCTTCCTTGATTCAATTTTGGACTAAATCTCTAGCACATGATGGAGCCACTCCTTTCCCAGAATGTTTCATCAGTTTTACTTTAACATCCTTCCCCCTACTGCAGAGTGAGACAAAGGATTCCCCATTTTTCTAAGGTTTTCCCTGGGGAAAAGAACAAAAGGCAAATAATTTCTTAAGCATATTTTCTGAATTAAACATACAGTTTATAGTTGAACTGTACTCCTGAGGAATCAAATGGTTATTCCCACCAATACCCAAAGTATTAAAGGATGTGAAAGTTGTGGCCTGAACAGGGTGAAGAGACACTGTGGAGATTTTGCTTGCTCAGGGGTAAAATGGAGACCTGTACTCCTGCCTGTTAATCTGTTGAAGACAAATAGCAAACTACTGCATTTACTTCTTCTTTCTGGTTTGCATTCAGAAGAAGACACACAGAAAATGCACTTTGAAGCATTTCCTTAAAAGTGCGTGACCAATCCCTAGGGAGAAATTCCCAGCCCATAGAGAGCCTTGTGCTTGGGTTTGATAGTGACAGATAGCAAAGGAATACAGCACTTAATGCTCCAAACTAAGAGACCATTATGTGTGCAACTCACAGTGAGACCATGGCAGAATAA
>VWYO01006070.1:40992-53717 GCA_013400275.1 Rhadina sibilatrix
TTTTTTTTTTTTAATTATCTTTGTAGTTGTCATTGTGTTAAATGTGGTGTTACTCTGCTCCTTCTAGCACAAAACAACCACAAGGGGAAAACCAACATCTAAGGCACCCTCTCTGTCAAAAATAAAAATAATTATCCCATTGCAACTAGTTATAATATATTGACAATTCTGTGATTTAGGAGAAAGAGTGTTTTTGAGAGAAAATACAGGAAGGTGGAAAAAGCTAAGTGCAGAATAGGATAGTCTGATATCAGCAGAAGTCAAAGGTAGTAACCCTTCAACAGAGTTGTCTTGGCTCATTCTGTATTGATGTGTAGCTCACAGGGACAAAAGATGCAACTCTCTCTTCTGTTTAATTAGTGTATCTGAGGGCCTGTATGCAACATGCATGCTGCTTTACTCCTTTTGGAGGTCTGATTCTCACCCCACACCCTCATTATGAGAAGCAGGAGGGAAATGCACATGTTTAAAAGTGTCTTCACAGCTGAAACTAGGGAAACAGGCCGAGAGTAGCTCTGGTTTATTTCACAACCAATTAAGTATGACATCTGTTGAAACTCAGGAAATAAGTCTCCCTTCCCCCTGTTCATATACTTAAGCTGCCAGTCTTTTGTTTCGACATGATGAATTTCACCAACAAGAGTTTTTTCTTTGGGGTAAATACATGAAATAATAATAATAATATAAATAATAATAATAATAACAATAATAATAAATAATGTAAAAATCTTCATTTTTCCACTACATTTCACTGAGCTCATATGACTCAGTTCTGTTTGACAGTCACAAATCAAGCAAAGGATTGTGTTAATAATTCTTTGCCTAAACACTCACCTTACATGCTAAAAAAAGGGCATGTTTGTGGCAAGCAATGCAGGCATGATGACATTTTAATTTTTGAAAATCTGGCTCTTATTAGCTCCCAAAGGCCAGAAAAAGTTGTGAAAAGGAATTTGGGTTTTAATTTATTTACTTATATGGTTGAAAACTTGGCTTAGAACCGAAGACACCAAATAAAACGGCAGGTGGAGATACGTATGGTTAAAACAAAGCAATACAAGTAATTAAATGCAGATCCACTGACACTACCTGGTTCATCAAGTTTCTCCGGTGTGCAACAGTTTGTAGTAAACCAAACAACAAGCACAGATAAGGTCTATCAGCAACTTTTATTCATATCAGACTCTTTTCATTTATCAGACATTAATCCATGAGATGAATTTACTCGCTTTTATTCCTTTCTAAAATATTGTCTAATGCAAATACTAAAAGGATGGTGTTTCAGTCCATACCAACACTCAGAGTTCAATTTTCCTCTGTTCTGCTTGGAGATGATTGTCTCCCTTCTGTTAAATCTAGATAAGAAATATTTACCATATCATGCTGATTTTTTCCTTTGCCTCTTGGCACTGGATTCTCCTGTGTCTCTGAAACCACACTGCTCACATCAAAGCTATGGCCAGCCCTCCTTTTCTGTAAGTTACACATCCACTAGTGCTCTCTTTTATTTGTTCATCAGCTTCGCTTTGGTTGCCAATTCCTTCCTACAAGGACTGGCACTGCCTTCATTCCTGGAGGATGCTTTCCTACTCTTTTTCCCTTGCCCTCCCAGCCCTATTTCACAACACAGCTCACACAATGTGCATGTTATTTAAACTTTAAGGTACTTTTCAGTGATTGCCATAGGTTCCTTGGTTAGGAATCATCATTTGGTGAAATGTCAGTGTGCGCAGTGGAAGTGGCTAGACCTGAGCCAGTCATCCAGATTCCCTTTAGAGTCAGTGGAAAGAGACATTTCTTGTGTGCAATTCATCTCACCCCGAAGCAGGGTATGAAATGAGTAAGATGTATCACACATCTACACAGCCTCAGAGATGCGTGCAGGTTGCCTACAGGCTACCCCGAGACCATGGGAATCCAGCAGTCACTGCCTCAGAAATACACGTTTGCATTTCAGGCATGTAAAATTACAAAGATGAATGCTGTTTTTCCCATCCAGCCTACAAACTGGACTTGATTTCTTCTTAAATTGTCTTTACACAGAAACATTTCTCACATATTCATACAAGATAGCGATGTGAATAATATGATATACCTTAGATCAAAAGTCTCCTCTTGCTCCTCTCCTCCCATGACATTGATCAAAATCTTTTTCTGTTTAGCTATTAATGGATAACAGAATAACAGAAGTGAATACTGTTATGAAGCTCAGAGAACTAAATTTTGCTCCTGAAACATAATTTTTACAAAAGGGAAGGTGTCAGCTCCTTGTTTTCTTCTTAGAAGCCATTATAGTCCCTTCAAAAAAAAGTTTCTTTTCTCAAAACTGCTTCTTAAAAAAATAAGGAGAAACTAACTGTAAAGATTTACCAGTATCCATTAATTCAAAAATACCTTGAATCTGTTGGATTTTTTAAATACTGCTGGTAGAAGCATTTCCAGACATTTTCTTTTTCCTGTTGGTCACCAGTTAACGTCCAGAGACACTTTCAGCAGTGGTTTCTCTGTCTCCTCAGGCTTTTAAGACTCTGTTTCTCAAGCTTCAAAGTAATAGAAGGATTGATTTGATTATGGTTTTGCACTGTTTCAGTGGGTGATTATAGTGATTCAATATTCCCCATGCTTTCATAAAAACCATAAACAAGCTTTCAGATTAAAATTTCAGATACTGTGTATACTTTGCATAAATTTCAACTATTTTCTTTCATTTTTCAAGGGATTTGATGACACAAGTTTAGATTCTTACAGATTTATCATCCCATGATTTTAGCACATAGGAGTGTGATTTTCAAACAAATAATCTTTTAAATTTCTAGGGACAGCTTCTCAAAGTTCCTTCAGATCAAGACAGAGTTCTTAAATTCTCCAAGTGGGCAGTTCAAGATTCCTTCAGGGCTCACACTTGCATGCAACTATGCTAACCCTTATGTAGTGGATGGTCCCTATGGGACAGTATTTGGCTGTGCACTTCCCCAATCCATACCACAGAAGGCACAGGTGGGCTTTGGAAGCAGGGAGCAATAGCTGGGTGTCTTATGCTGTTTTTCCTTTTCAGACTCTTTCCCCGAGGGTAGGATAGACTCAGGAGTCAGTTCCACTGTAAGATAATGCTCAGCTTGATCTTTTTTTGAAATGAAAGGTTTTACAAAGGGTGAGTGATTGCATCTTCAGTAGCACTCCCACAGACTCAAAGTCAATGAAAATCATGTACAAGATTGTGAACATGCAAAGTTTATTATGGTATAAATTGGTATCAGTTCAATAAACATAAACCTTTAAAATGTTATAACATTTCTCCTGAAAAGCTTAAACATAATATTCCCAGACTTTTCTTGCCCAAAATCAGCACTCTAGTGTCTATCATTAAAAAGTGTCTTCTTACATCTCCCTAAGTCATTCTGAATAACATGAGAGAGTAAACAGCTTTAGCCCTGAATGCTTTGGGCCCAGTGTTATTTATAGCAACAACATTAGCAATACCAGTTATTTTTATTGTTATTAATGTGACTTGCATGCTACTATATTGTGATCATGGGGAATGGTACTGTAATATTGAAGAAGGGCAAGCTGCTTTCAATCAATGATTACCAGCCTGCAAACAGCAAGTTCAGCATTGCAGACACGCTCCAGGTCACAAAGCTTACCTCCCTGTTTATTAGGGGCTTCGTATCTATTTGTTAGTTACATGATGATCCATGTCTTGTAAATTTTCATGAAACTTAAGGAGTAAAGAAGTCAAGTTTATAAGAGGAAACAGTATGGAAGGCATCATGTTTTTTGGTAACAATTCTTTTTTCCTTCTTCCTGAATCTCCAACAGAGATCCCCACAATAGGAATATCATCAGCTCAATAGACTCTTTAGAGAAGCTGCCTTTTAGCATCCCAATTCCTTCAGTGTACAGCATGAAGTCTACTTCTAGTAGAGAGATATTTATCTTGGGTTCTGACAGAATTCAAGTTAAGCAGACCAGATCTCAGGAAAGGTGAAACTCATGCCAAAGGTGAACTTTTTCTATTCACCAAGTGGAGAGAACTTATTCACTATTTCCTGCCTATGGATAAAGGAGGAATAATATTCTTGAGAACTCAGGAAACCTAGGACAAGCCAGTAACATGAGAAGACATTGACTATGTGGAGAATAGTGGGAATTAATATTTTTTTTTCCATGAACAATGAGTGAGATACAGTGTGTTGGAAGAAGGAATAATCTGGTCAGAGGAAGAATCTGAGACAAAATGAGCATTACATAATAGTTTCCCCCAGCCTGACCCAAGTGATCAGGGGTTTCTGTGAATCATTAAGCCCAATTAATGCACCTTCAGGAAATTCACTTTCACTTAATCCAAAATCAAGCAGGAGAATTGCTTCTAATGGTGCAATAAATAAATATCTGCCTTTTAAAAGAGCATAACCACGCAGCTCACATTTTCTCTCTGCTCAGAGTATTTGAGCTGTCAACACAACTTGTACAACCTAGGGTTCATGTCAGAAAGACGTGGTTTATTACAGTAATGCTCTAAGGAAAGTGTACTTCTTATTTCCTAGATGACCATGCAAGTGATCCCTTGGAATGCCATGGTGCTTTTGCTTTTCTGTTCTCAAAAGGAAATTTATCATATTTTGAGCTGTCAGCCCTGCAAGGTTCTGGAGCTGGAAGCTTAAGTTTCTTCTTCCATCATCATATTAAGATGTCTATGTTCCTGCCATAAATTTGTCAATTTTCATCATCTCATGTGACAGCAAGCAAGGAATTCAGCCTCAAATAATAACTTCATGATCAGGCCTGATGCTGATAAAACTGCAGGTAGCTGAGCTCACACTCACATGACATATACTCACATATCTGCAGATCTTACAGAGAGGAAATCTCCTCAGATAATGGCAATCTCCATACAGACATTTTCAGCATAAAATCATGTTATAGAGACAGCACCAGTTTAGAGTCTTTCCCTCAGTTATACGAAAAACATTTTCTGAATATTTTTGTTGACACAAACAGGAGCTGAATTTTGGAAGAGCAGTTGTTATGCCTGACTTTAGCCATAGTCTTTGTAGGTCCCACAAGAAAGCTGAAATAACCAGTAGTGAGTACTACTCTTGATCTTATATGGCTATAAAAATACATCCTGTTCAACCTAGCTAGAAAATGACATGTTCTATTTACTTGCTATTGAATTACCTGTTGGAATTACATAAAAACATGAACAGTTTACTGAAAGTCTTAAATCATTGTCTTATTAAAGTTTGCCATACAAAATAATACAAACTCTGTATTAATTCTTGTTCTATTATCACTTATACTACTTAAACCCATATTTTATAAAGAAGTTTTATAGATCAGCAACCTATAAATAAATATCCTCACTCAACAATCAGGTAAGACAAACTAAATGGCTACAAGGATCTAATCTTCCTTATATAAACTATTATGCAATATTACAAAAAAAAACACCAAAACAACCCTCTCATTAGTTTTTATGTCCCTAGATTCCTACTCCTGCTGATGCATTAGCAACCTGGAGAACATGGTGTTTGCCCAAAAAATAATGTTTTTCCCATTAAAAAATCAGAATGGAAGGAGTTTTAAGTATTTAATTTTTTTTCCCCTTAAACTGCTTTGCAAATTCTTTGCACAACAAACCACGCCAATATGTAAACAGGGCTCTAGCTACTGTGTTTGTCCACAGCTAGAGCTACAGATGAACACAGTGTAGTTGTGTGATGACAGGAACAGCTGACTCATTAGTAGAGAGCAGTGAAAGGTAATTAACCCTGGGAAAAGTACAGCTGCCATGCGAGCTGTTCCTTTCTGTAGGATCTGATTAGAAATTAGTGTTAAACCACTGATTCTTTAAAAAAATGTCATTGATAATTCACTTTCTCTCTCAGGTGTAGCCCCTGAAAGGGGCCGAGGATAGAACTAATGTACAAAAGGTCTTCTATCTAAAAAGGTTTTTTCTGAAAGAAGTGCCCACCTGTTTGGCTGCTTCTGGACTTTTCTTAACCATGAATATTGTCCCAGCTTTCAATGTTTGGAGGACAGCCTCCAAGTACATGGGCAGTGCAGAGAATGCACTGTCAAAATGATTTAAGGTTGTTGGTTGCCATAATGGAGTCTTTAGTGAGGCTGATTATTTAAAAGTCACAGCTACTACTCCTTGTATCAGGACACAGTTCTGATGCAAAATGATCAGACCTCTTCAAAAGAGAGCAAAAATCTGTCTCCTGAATAGGTAAGCACAGCATATGAAAATAAAAAGAGAAAAAAAGGATTATGCCCTGAGCACAAAAAAACACTCCTCAGCCCATCCCTTTTCCTGCATGCACTTTGTTGTTTGAAGTAGCAACATAAGACACAGAGCTGTTGATTTAATCAGAACCCAAACAGCAAAGTCAGACTAATATGTAGACAGGCAGACACCTGATAAGGGTCAAGAATGAAATAGCTATCACCTAAAAGAACAAAATTTAATTTAGTGTCCTTTTGGAATTTCTAAACTGCTGTTTATTATTTACAGCTGTCACATGCAAAATAGTTTTGATTGCCTTACTTTGTCAGAGTTTCTGACCAGGACTGGGTATTTGCATACCTGTGTGATTAAAACTGAGTGTATGTGAGTGCTTTCACATAGATTGAATTATTGAGGTCCACCAATGTCCTGGTTGTTTTCAATGCAGCCAGGCTTACACTAGGCAATCTGAAGGGCAACTGTGCTTTAAGTGACAAAGCTTGCAAGACATCTCTCCATAGAATAATTTTTTCATCTTGCTGCAGTCCAGTTTGCTACAATAGAACCATTATTATTACTTTTCCAATATAAAATGGTACTACAAAGATATGTTCCTGTAGTGGTTTTTTTTTTTTTAACTCAGTATTGTTTAGTGGTACCACAGGTCTCTTTCTTTCCACACATCCAAGAGGTTCACATTGAAACAAACTTTCCTCTTTCAATTTATTTTAAATTAAACACAGTGTTTGTTGTGTGCGACATTTGAACTTAATGTTACCACAAACTCATAAATAAATTTATGTACACAGAAATATATATATTTATATGCACACACACAAATATATTAATATACAATCATTTATATATATATATGCACCTTATTGACTTTTTCAGCAATGAGAGCAAAAATATTGAAAGGAAAACAGCTAAAGACATTTTCTCGGAGAATGTTTCTCTATATAGGAAAATAAACAGATCTTTAAGATAAGAGTCTGAAGTGTAAAGATTACAGTCATATCCAAATTGCCTAAGATATTAGGAAAGAAGAGAATCGAAATGTGTTTTAAATTATTTTGCTGTTGACCATATGCTTTTTAGTACCTATCCTTCTCAGTATTGTCCTTTTTAATTTCTTAATTTCTTTTTTTAAGCCTGGAGTGAAAGAGGAAACATTTAAAGTTGGGTTTCAGAGGAAGTGAAATGAGGAGGTTACTAAGCTGATGAATGCATGATGATAAAAATAATATTTGCTTCATTAAAGTATGTTTAGAAATGCACAAAAGCACTTTACAGCACTCTACATTGTTATCCTCATTTAGCTGAAAGGTGAAAAGACTTGCTGAGGGGCACAGAACAGATCAGCGGCAGAGGCAAGAAGAGAATTCCAGAATCCCTTTTTTCCAGTTATTTGCTCAATGATGGTGCCTTCTATTTATGTCTACAACAGAAGACAGGTGTCATTTTAGGAAATAATCTTTGTCTCACTTTAGAATCATAAAAGGCTCTGAAGAGAGGATTTGAACCACCATTCCTGGTGACGCTGACCTCTTACAATAGGTTTAAATAAACTGAACTTGCTTTTCCTTGCTCCATTTACCTGATGCAAACATATGATGAGCAAAACCTTTTGCATAAGTAGTTTGTCCCAAGGAATATTCGACATGAACATTTTTGTATCTGACAAGTACAATTAGTCAATTTTTTAGATATCCTTGATATCCTTTACTGCTTTGATTTGCAAGGTGGTATTTTTATTCTTGGAGGTTTTTTTTGTTTTTTTCCTATGTTCTTCAATATGTTCCTAAGATCCTCAGGGCAGTGGAGTAGTGTAAGAAAGCCCCTATTATCTTTAGTAGTTAGGGTCATTACAAGTCTTTGAAATGGTGGCAGACTGTACTTCACATGGCACTCTTGAAGTTAATGAACATATGTGATTTGCATGTTGAGGGAAGGCACACTTCTTCCCTTTGTGTGACTTTCCCTTTTCTGGGACATGCCTGTCATGCTTAATGAAGAGAACTTGTTCAGAAAGGGCGAGATGAAAGCATAGGATAGCAGAATGGTAGTTATACTTCTTTTAGTAAAAGTAGTTTTTATTCTTAAGTTTATTGTTCCTTTTGACTCAATGTCAGAAAACATCCAGTCAGCTATTTAGCCATGGGTTTTGCCCAGCATAAGAATTAAGATGCCCTAATTCTGACTATTAAAATATTCACAAAAATATGGCTGGAACAACCAAGGGGGAGGAATAGAGGAACCTACACGAAACCTGTAAGTCTCGGAGAAGTGACCACTTTTACTGAACCTAACCAGCTTCAGAACTTCTATGGAGATTCAGTGCGACCATAGCAACCCCCCACAAAACTGAAACCCTTGAAACCCATCAGTTCCAAACTGACTCGCTGGAAATCAAGTCCAGCAGAAAGGCAGTAACAGTGGCGGCTGAACAGCCAGCATGTAGCAAACATCAGAAGCAGACCAGGACCTGGCTGCTCCCGAAGGAGGCGGTAACAGAGTCACTGAACCCACACAGGTTGGCTGCTCTGGGCTGTGCTGATCCGTGCGCTCGGGCATCTCCCGCTGGCCTCAGAGCTGCAGCTGCTGGGCAGCCCTTCGGCCAGCAGCAGAGCATGGTCATCTCCTGCTGAAGGCGGCAGTGGTCCCCCCACACAGCGCCTCACAGCCGAGATGGCTCTCCATGAAAGTCATCCTGGCTGGAAAAGAGTAAACAAGTTTTAAAAGAAAACAAACCCTGTGTTCCAGAGTCAATGACGCATGCTCTTTGAACTTTCTTTTAAAATTGCTCTGAAATCATGAGGTTGTTACGGTGTGGTTTTACTCAAAATAATGCATACCGTTGTTACACAAGCCTTGAAGTTAAGTGGCTACTATAATGAAACATAGTTGCCATAGTTACTGCTGGAGAGCAGAGAATAACTTTTAGTTCTTTTGAAGCTATAAATTAGTTTAAAAAGAGGAAAAGGAATAAACAAGCGTGCAAAAGTTTATTATTCAGTGTTTCATGCCTGATCAACTCTTAAAAAGGAAAACTCTCCCTAGACTAGGGCATTAACTTTTTCTAGCTGAAATCTATAATTGCCCATCAACAAACACAAAATTACTTTTCAACTCTCCACTACGTCTGTTCTCATGTTTTCCCCCATTTCTTCCCCCCGAAGAAGCAGTTTTTCAAAGTTCTGCTTGCAGAATTTTGTTAATAATTGTCATTTTATGGCATCTGAATTGCTATAAAAGTAATGTTCTAAAGGCAATAATGTATTGCTTAACACAACTCATGAAATCTATGGTCTAGCTGTATTATTCATTATAAACACTGTCTTAAAGCTGATGAGAGGGAAATGAGAATTTATCATAGTGAAGATGTCTTCTAGGACCAGCTTCATTGTTTTTCAGTTTAGCATCAAGATGTGCTCTATCCCTGAAGTGTTAATGGAGGTCACTGCTGTTGCTCTCCTTTACTGTGTCAAAGCAAAAGAGTTCCTACATAGTTGACTATTGAGAAACAAAATGATGTTCTTTCCAGCATATCACCTTCAGCTTATGAGCCTCTAGAGCAGTAGTGATTAACAGGACTTTTACAAAGTTTCTGTGTAGTTACAAGGACAGCTTCAATCTTCTGTCATTTTTTTGCATTAGCTATGATTATGCTTTTACCACCAAAATGCATTTATTCTAAAGGTAACAATACTGACTCAGAGAATAGCTTATGTTTCATCTATATTTATCAGCACTCACTGTACATTTGTGTCTTCATTACCAGGAAATATTAAGGGACATTGTGCCATCTATTCCTGTTTACAGTTTATTATGCAGAGATAGGAAACACTTAGCATGTAAAATGAATGTAGAAATTATTCCTGGATAGAAACACGGACATTTCCCACTCGTTGGCTCTTTCTCCTCCATCACCGGATCAGAGTGTAATTGTCAGTAATCAGGCCTGCTTGCTGCTGATAAAACCACTCTGAATGCTAGCAGCCTTCTTTGTGTGATGACTCAATTATTCCAGAAGTGCCTCATCAAATCTGCCCCATCAGCTGGGCTAATAAATAAGGAGAAGAAACTGGCCCCCCAAAGCAAATTATAAATCCATTTGCATTAACCATTTCACTGGTCCATGATCTAGGCAGAAATAAGCATGGCAGATTGCGTTAAGCTTATTTGAATATGTTTATAATGTTTACAGCTTGCAACCTTTTTTTTTTTTTTTTTTTCACAAGGTGTTGGAATTATCGGTCATGAATAGCATCTAAATGCAGTTATGTTAATTACAGCAAAGCCTCCGGCATCTTTGAGGGATAGTTTGGTGCTTAAATCAGGTGAAAGTTAAACTCCTCTGCTAGGTGAAATATGATCTTGGCTTTGGAGTTACTGCCCTGTTTGAAAGAAAGGATGAGTGAAAGTGAAGTTTTTTACAGGTGCTAGGAAGGGCAGCTGCCTGTGTTACCAGCCTGCCTCACATTGCTAACGTGACCTTCTGTTCATCTCATGGTAGAACAAAGTAAGATAAAGTTTAGCATTGGAGTTGAGAAAGAAAATGGCATCCTTGAAACAGCAATAATTCTGTGTACTTTGTACTGAATGAAACAAGTGCAAAGACGAGTACTCTGCCCCAAGGAGACTCCTTTCTGAAGCTCAAATTACACACACACAAAAAAAGATGTTCCAAGTAGAATACTGCAGATCTCTTGCAGAGAGGATGTAGGCCAAATTGAATTCAGTTACTCATGAGCTGAACACTTTACATGTACTTCAGGATCTCCCTGAGGCTTGTGCAGAACCTTATGTGTAAAGTCACAGACTTCAGATTTTACAGGATAAAGATCTGACTGAAGTACAGAGTTATCTTTATTTATTTATAACAGTATCTTTCATTCACATATTATTTTCTCAAATACTAAATACACTGTATTATTTTGTCTTGAGAAAGGGAAATCACTGTCACTGTAGAAACATAAGAAATGTCTAGCATTCTTATGTCTTAGCATAATGGTGAGCACATTGGATTTTGTTTAGTTAGATATTACTTTTATTCTGAGTTAATAAGTCACAAACTGGAGATATTAATTCCCACATTTGCAATATATGAACAAGTGATGTGGTAAATGAGAGAAAATCAAATTCATCTGTTGGAAATGGAAAGTATTATACTTAAAAATTTCTGGGATCTTTCACAAATACTATACAGCTTTGAGTATTGAAATTCTGATAGAGAAAAAAACTTCGGACTTTTGCTCAGATAACTTTGTGGTTGTACAAAATGTCTTTTCTCATTTTAAAATCATCAGGAGCTCTGTTAAACTGACTTGTATGAGTGGACTTTTACCCACAGACGATGGGTCAACAAAAATAGTTGCTTGAAGGAATTTGTCGCACACATCTGATGTAGAGGATCAGGACCTAAACTGTCATTCTCCTCAGTATCCTGGTATGACTCATGGATCTCAGTGGGATGGCACTTCAGAGTCAGTACAAAATCATGTTGGACTGGAAATGGCTATAAACCAAGGAATGAATTGCAAAGGCTCCAGGTGACTTCACTGAACAATTACACTGACAAATCAAGCAACTCATATATTCCATCTTTGTGAGTTTATAAAGTTTATTATTCTAGTTGAATTGAGATGATGGTTGAAAAGGGTGAACATTTTCTTTATAGGCAGGCAGGCTTCACCTTCTAGAATAAAAAAATATTGTTCAGACACATAGGCAGTTGAAGTGTAAGCATAATTTACTGTCTGTAAATTGTTTTGAATTCTTGATTGAAAAAGAGAAATGAGTTAATACCAGCTATGAATAGATTGGGCCAAATGAAGATACATGTGGACCCGAGGGGAGTGACCCTACCAAATAACCTTGATTGACAAATAAGTAAGTTAGCTCTGCCTCATTTCCATCAACAATGATCTTATCAAAGCCACCTACAACTTAGTTAGGTGTTCTTTGTGGGCTCTTGAGGCTGAGATCTTATTTTCTCCAGTTAGTATTGTAGATTTCTGCACTTCTTTCAATACCTCAAAATTTGACCCATGATCAATTTTATAACTCTCAAAACTTACTAAATAAATTCAGCTTTGATATTCCTGCAAAATCAGCCCCAAGATTTTTTTTTTTTTTTGTTACCTGAACTATCAGATCCCAAGTCTTATATTTGAAATATAACTTACTTCTTAGAGTGTGGACGGGGTGACACATATTTTACGTCACATTAAGGGTATGTCACATCCCATGACACAGCATAGTCCCACAGACCCTGCTTACAGCATGACAGATGCATGACATTGTATTAGATTTTTTATGAAACACCCTATCTTCAAATGTGGGTACTCACCCATGAATCAGCTGAATGGCAGCCAGCGCCGTGTAATGTGAAAAAAATCAAACCCAGCACACTAAAACTTTTCTAACCAGCAAATTCTGTTGTGTTTAAACACAGCAGAGGAGTGCAGGGATTTTTTTTTTTTTTTTTTTT
>VWYO01006070.1:53748-77170 GCA_013400275.1 Rhadina sibilatrix
TTTTTTTTTTTTTTGTCACTGTTGCATGTATGTTTTTCAGTACAATTTTAAAAACTGTCTCCCAGACCCATCCCAGTTCAAACTCCTTTTCTTATAAGGAGGATTTTCAATATACTAGCTTATTACGTAAAGCTAAATGTGAAAAGTTTTGTATATTTTTCCTTGTCCTTTGTGCACTTTTCCAAGTGGATCTCAGCTGTGCTGTCTTAACTCTCGGTCCCTTAGGATGAGAGAGACAGCAGATGGGGTTAGGGCAGAGGGCTGATGCTTCTGACAGCAAACGGCCTGGTTGTTGAGTGGAAGCTGTGAGCGTCAGGAAGCTCCTTTTCCCCAGAGAACCAACTAACCACTGAAGAAAGTTGAAAATGAGCCCTTTGAGAAACGCTATTAAAAGTAGTAAAAAATTACAATTGTGCAGATGATGTGCTGCTGTGTGGTTATTCGGATGCTAATGAGTTTGACATTAGGGAACTCAAAGGGTTTGCAGCTACTCCCTTATGTGATTTAGTTCTTTATTGGCAGTCTTTGAGAAAATAAAGGAAAAAATATATTGTTAATAAATACTTAAGTTGCTAGAATTTTAGACAAAAATCTGCTAAGTTTAAGTCTTTAGGAAGAATTTTGCTCACCGTTGTAGTTATTCTCAGAAGTCTTTTGTTTTAGGTTAGTGTGTTTTGAACAAAGAGGAAGAGGAAGGTAGTAGGCTTTGAGACTTCTGTGGTTTTGGGGTTTTTTTATGAATGTTGAAATAGAATAACAGGAAAATAGAACTTTGAGGATAAACAACATCTCTTTCTAGTAACATGTTAGTTTAAAAAAAAGCTGAAAAAATCCTTTTGGTATTGGGATGGTTTGTTCTGGGTTTTCTTCTTTCTTTATCATCTTACATCTGTTGCCTGTTTCATTATTTGCTAAAAGTGTACTGATTATAATTAAAAATTCTTGATGGGATGAAACTAGCATCCTGTCTATTGGGACACAAGCAGAAATTAGTCATTCGAGAAACTATAGCTTCCCTGAGAATTTGTTTAGAATGAGCCTTTGTAATTTCAGAAATGTAGCATGCAAAATTTTGGTGGAAAAAACCCCATCAGATATCATTAAAGAAACAGTTAAATTTCTGAAAATTTATTATCAGACCTTGTCATAATTGGAATACCTTCAATTAATAGATCTATTTTACTAAATACACTGTGTGATATGTGAAATAGACCTCTGAAGTTGCAACTGATAGCAAAATTTTAATGTTTTGGTCACTGGTGTAAGGAGCAATGCCTAAATAAAACTTGCCCTTAATAACTGCTCATTGTCAGATTCTTCCAGGTTGCAAGTTCCTAGAACTTCAAGTGTTAGAAGGGTTTTGGTATTCAGTATTTCTGAAAACTAAGATCTTGGTGCTGTATGCTCAGATGTAAACTTCTGCAGCTCTACTTCTCCCACTGTCACTGTTGATTTAGCATAAAGTCCCTCACAGAAAGGAATAAAAACTGAACACACAGAAATGTCAAAGATTTCCTTAATTTGGCTTACGCTGAGAACACTCTCAGCCTGCCAAATTTCAAGTTTTAATATTTGAAGTCAGAAAAAATGAAACGGAGGGGTTTTCTTCTGTTCTTAAAATATCTCAGAATGATTCTCATTTATTTTACATCATGTACTGAACCATCTCACTGAGTCAAAGGGGTTCTGATGCAATTAAAACATTTGACTAAGGATTTCTACATATGGAAAAAGTAGATTTTTGTCCACAAGATAAAAACGAGATAAAAAACTTTTCTTAGACTAGGTTTATTTCATAAGCTATCAAAAGGGAATTAATGATGTAAAGAAACTACTATGAGAAAAGAAAAAACCTATTCTTTATGCCTGTTCGAGGCATCATTGATGCCTCTACACCTTATCTTTGTTAAATCACTGAATAAAATATTGCACCTGTATTATTTAAACATTTGATTTAAAGAGTGTCTTGTTTCATCTATGTTTTATTTAGTATAGCTCTTTTTTTTTTCTTTTGTTGTTTTTGATTGTCTGTTTTTCCAGAGAATGAATTTGAGGATTATCTGTTAAATCAGGCAAGGCATCTTGGGCTGTGTGACAAATCTGATCCTTTGGAATCTGCACGTATTTTCACCTGGAAAAACGCAAAGGTGGGATAATTTTTTTTACAAAAATTAATTTGAGTAGAAATATGACTATATTATTAGAATACTATGTGGTTTCATGTGTCGTGCCTCATGCACTAAGACTACTTTTCTTTCACAATATCTACTGTTTTAAGAAAAGTCTTCAACAGTCAGGTATAGCAGTATAAAACAGTTGAAGAGATGAAAAGTTTTGTAAATACGTAGAACTTCTAATTCTTAGGTTTGTGAATTACATCATTTTAGCCATACAGTCAGTATGTATGGCTGTATTTACTGTCAGTAACACGAGTATCTTTGAATCTATATGACTCCAGGAAAGAAAATATATTTCACAATGCACCGCTAAAATTTAATCTTTGGTTAATAACTTATTATTGTTTTTATATATGTATAAAATACTCATCTGTATAGGGTTTATTGCTTTGGAATTTTTTTAACTGTATAGCTGTTGGGTGGGCTAAAAGCTGTTTTAGTGTACTTAAAAGGATCTCAAGAACCAAAGCTTTTTTTTTTAATATTGACTCTTTCTTCTAAAAAATTATGTTTAACATATACTAGCACAGGAGCTCATGACAATACCTTGAACTACATAAAAATAATAATCTAGGAAGAAAAAAACCTCCAGGAGGTATCCTGGGTTGAGCTATATTATACTATATAATTTTTCTCTGAATTTAAAAAATTAGCAGTTGCCCCTTAATTTCATGAAGCTGTGACTCTGCCCTCTAAAGCCTTGGTAAAGAAGACTAATAGAAATACTTGGCACATGTTGGTTACCTAAGGGAATAATAGAACTATTTGCTGTAGTCGTTTGGCAAAAGGACATAAACATATGGCTTTGGTTTATATTCAGCACTGCCAGTTGTGCAAAGTTGCATGGATGAAGTATACAACAGCAGTGACAACTCAGAAATCAGAAGTGAGAATCAAAATAAATCATTCTCATTACAAAGCTATTCAAGCTTGCCTCTGATCTAAGGCTTATTTTGTCTCTGCGTATTTTTAAGTAGTGAATTCAATATAAAAAATCTACTTCTCAAAATCAGGTACACCATTCAATCACACTAAAAGATGTCAAATTATTGATGATCTATATGTGATATAAACACACTTTAAAGTTTGCATTTAGTAAATGTACTTATTTTAATTACCAAGAAATTCATAGAGCTGAACCAATTATTTCCATGTCATTCAACTTTTTCCCAGAGAAATCAAGCAAAGCATTAAGCAAACTAAAGCAAAATTTTAAAAAATAAAGATGTAATGACTTCTTGGTTAAGAATAATCAAAATTACTAAACAAGGTATATTTTAGTGATAGTCTTTAGGAACATATTTCTAAATATTTTTCCTTTCTGCTCATCAACATTAAAAAAAAAAAAGGAAAGAAAAAAAAAAAAGAGCAATAAACTTTAACTACATTACAAGCAATGTTCCTAAAAATTTGTATTTGGATTCTGGATAACATTTACCACCAGCAATGAAAATACGTAACTTTGTCTAGAAGCTCTTCTATGTGTTCTTGGCATTTCTTTCTCTCACTGTACTTCTCACTGTCAGTGTGAGATTACTACTTCATATTAAAAATGTTATCGTAGACTAAGAGAAAGATTCAGTCAGCACACATATACACATACAGACAAATAGTGCTCTACTCTTCTGAATGGGCCATAGGAAATCTTGCTTTCAGATCTAATAATTTTTTTTCTATGACTTTATTCTGTTTTTATGTGGTAGAATCTTACATGACTTAGTGAAAAGTAATATCAAAATATGAGTATCAAAACCACTGAAAATCTTGCACTGGGGCTGTTATTTACTGTAGGGAGAAGTACACAGAGGGTCGTGTCACCTTGGGACTCAGTATAGCACAGCCCTCTTCATTGTCATTAGCAGAATCTGACTTCAGCTTTGAAGTTTGTGGCTTGTCTTGGAGTCTTGAGAATGGATTTGTGTGCTTTAAAAAACAGCAAGGTTTTTTCTTCTGACTCCTGACTTCTGAGTTCACTAAGCTTGTGACAGATATTGCTGTTGTTTCAATACTAACTTAAGTAATTCACAAATTAAAAATAGTAGAGAAAAGTTATTCTTTTTCCAGACCTCTCAAAATCAGGTAAAGTTTGTCCTAGTGAAATGATTCCCCAAATTTAATTTTGAAAATCAGGTATAACTTTAAGTCAGAAACTCACAGTGCAATGATAAAGCTTATATCTCTAGATAAGCTGGCATTTTCTATTCTTCTAGCTAGTTATGCAAAAGGAAACAGATTGACACTCCAGCAGTGTGAAACTCACTCCAGGAAAGTCATGCTTGTATGAAGATTACAATGGAAATTACAAAGTGCATGGCTCTTACATGAGCTCTTTCCAGGAGTTTTCGCTTCTACTTATGTCAGCAGCACTGGCTTCCCTAAGTCATAGTTTATTTCACAGTAATGTGCTGTGAAACTATCCTACCCAGATAGTGGTATCAATTTAGTTTCTGAAATTCAAATTTTAAAATGTGCAAGTAAACTGAAATAGTTGCTATTATTATTATTATTGTCATTATTATAATTTATTGCACATGCCCTATTTTCAGCTGTTAGTCATATTCTTGGATCCTATTATAACATCAGTACATGCACATGTGCACAGACAGATTCCAGGCACACAAAAAACCAAACTCGGAGCCAAATCCTGATTCTCTCACTCAGGGAAGTATTTCCAGGTGCTGCTCTCGAGTCTGCTAACTGCAGTGGGATGGTACAAACAAAAGAGGTACCATTTGGTTCCTGCAGCCAGGAACTCTGAAATAGTTTGCTCAGAAAGTATGATTGATGCTATTGCAGCCGTAAATTAATCTGGAGAAACATGAATACCCTGTAGCAGTCAAATTGCAAATTATTACATTTTCAGCCAAGCAGAATTTGGGGTATTGTCAGTGACTCTAGTCAGTTTTCTATGATCTAGTTGTTGACTTACACTTAAATCTCAATCAACATTGAAGGAAAAGTGGAGGAAGGATCAGAATGAAATTCACAAAGTCAGATAGAGGGCATTCATAAACCTCGGGGGATTTGTTGAAACATGTTTTCAGAAAATAATTCGACATCAATATCTTCAGTAAATTTTGAGATCGCAGAAATGGAGTATAACTGAAGCAGAGAGCATTTATTTCTTAGCCTACTTGCTTAATGATTTGGGACTGCAGAGTTGCTTCACCTCTGTCCTTGTGTTTCTAACTGTGTATTTCCCACTAATTCCTTCAGAGTCCATTAGCTAGCTTCAACTAATTTTGAAAAGAAAATGTTTAGATGAATTTAAAATCCATCAAATCAGAGAATCTAGCTATAAAACACAAAGATTAAGTGGACTTAGTTTCACTATTTGCTTGCCATTATTTTGCAAAGCTTGCCCTTAAAAATTACGGGACTATAACCTCCAATAAATTTTTCCTGGCAAACATTTTATTATCCCCATGGTCCTGATGGCTAAAAAAAATTAGCAGTGAGGTATTGTATGAGGATTTTGTTCAGACATGACCATTTCATTTACCCCTTATGGATTCTTGACTCAAGACAATATATGTAGTGGGAGGGATCCCACTACATCCCCCGGCTTTGACAGCATGAAGCACCTTCCAGAATCCACCCAACCTTTACAGGCACAACAGTAATATGTCTCAAATTAACACCTTCATAACAATTACCTCTAAAATGTTGGCTAGAATTTCTCAGAATTTAATCCTTCTGTTGCTCCATGGGTGATATGAAAGTTTGAATGTTTCTTGCTGACTGTCCTTTGCTGTAATTTCACCCAAAATTATCACTATATAGGTGAAAATCAGAAGTGAGACACTTAGTTCACTTTGTATCAGTATCAGGCAGTCTGTCAAAGAGACCAAACTCCAAATACAGTACATTTAAATTTTTAGCAATAGAGGTTTTTTTGCTGACACAGTTAAGTGATTTCAGTTTTATTATTACTTTTGTATTTCAAGTTAATGCATAGGACTATTTTGTAAGTTAAGGTGTCTTTTATGTAACACAGGCACAATGATTATTTTGGTATGTGTGTGCACCAGGCTAAACTGTCCTATGAATTTTAGGTTTGAGTTGATAAAAAGATATCTCAAAATTTGAAACTTTTTACAAGGAAAGAAAATCATTTTAAAAATCACCTGCATTGATTTTATCATTGGTTTTCACTCTTTGTGCAGTTTTTAAATATTCGTCACAATGCAACCTGCTATTTAGACCAAAGTAACTGCTGTTCAGTAGAAGCAGTGGACACTTTTTGTTTCATAATTAAAAGAGCAGCACTGTGATTGGTGTGGTATTTATTATGAAATGATGACAAAGGAGTACCAGTGGTTTTAATAGTTTTAGCTTACAGGAGCTGTTGTTAATTTTGTCTGTAGAGTTGCAGGTGAAATAATGCACAGTGGATAAATAGTCTATATTGGTTTAACTGAACATAATATATAGTGTGTTCTGGAGTTGTTTGTCTCAATAGACTATAGTAATCAAAAGTAATGAACCTATTATGTGCAGGACCTTGGAGAGCATAGAATGGCAGTAAAAGTGTGGCACATAAAAGGTTTATTAAAGGAAATTAAAGTCCATCATTGCCACACCTGCTCCCCTATTATAAGTCTATGGCAGGTCAGTGCCTTCAATCACAACTCAGCATCAGAGAACAGAGCCATGTTTCCCATTACCATTGCAGTCACATTGCAAAAACTCGTTCTCTAGCTTTTAAGGATAGTAACAAGTAAAGGCTGCCATCAACCCCACTACATAAACCAAAGCCCCTCATGTTTTTCCCTGCTAATAATCAATATCAGATGTAAATTTAAACAGGGAAAAAGTATCATTGTCTGGCTTTGATGTTCATTTCTGTCAATTTATATTTTCATTTCAGACATCACTAACCTGGGTTCTAGAATTACACTTCTTTCAAGTTCATGGAAGTCCATATCCATTTCAAATATTTGTGTTCTCTCCTTCAAATAGGTATTTTGACTCCAATAGCTGCTTATAATGTTCAAGCATATATAAAAACAAATAAACCCCAGGAAATTAGAGAAATTCTTTTTATCCCCTAGAAAGGCTGACTTTACCCTTGTTATTTCTCAGGTCAATTTTGTCATATTCTGCAATGTTCTTTCAGATAAGACCTTCAAAACATCTCAGTAATCTGAGTCATATAGAGCTAAAAATAAAGCATACTCAGATCTTCAAACTCTATAAATGGAAAAAGGCACAAACAGGACTTCTTGCATCTTTTCTCAGTTCAGTGCAGTTCAGCTGATCCTCAGGAAGAAAAAGTGAAATAATAGACAGGACTTTCTTTGACATCAGTATTTATCTTGTCCAGGGAGACATGCCTGGCAACTTCTGGTCTCCACATCCACCTATCGCCCAACACAGTTTTATAAATTAGACACTGGTGTCTGCAAACTGATCTGCAGAAGCCCATGGGAGCTGCTTTGTCTACAGTATATTTGATCACCCCCATTTTTACAAACAGGGAAACTGAGATTCAAGTCAAAGACAGATAGCAAGGTTCCCTCAGAGACTGAAGGAAAATTTCATAGTCCCCAACATTTTGCTTAGACAAAAATTCCTGTTGGTAGAATCTTCCTTATGTAAAAAGTAAGTATTACTTTTAGAAACGAGTTTGCCTCCCTGGACATGGCCAAAATTGCACCATTGTACAATCTGCTACATGTCACTGCAGTTCTCCACACCACAACATGAAATCTTAATCCCTTTGAATTTCAGAGGTTTGCAATAAAATCCATGGATTGAAAGCCTGCCCCTATAATTACGTGTCTGGGCATCATCCAAGACCAGAAGGTGCATCTTTCCAGTTTGGGTTTAGATGTAGCCAAAAGTGTAGTGATAACAGCTGATCTTGAAAGGACTCTCCTATTTCAGTTAGAAAACTTATGACAGGAGCTGACTTCTGGGAGGAATCTGGGCTTTTTAATTGTTCAGGTTTGGGATTTTTTAATGTAAAATACAAATCTGGACACTACATTTTCCCCAAAAAAAGTCCTATAAGTCCTTAACTCACTGTCTCTTTAAGCAAAACTTCTTAAAGAACTAGTTGATTAAGTGTTGAAGAATTCTAAAGCTGTATATGTGTAGTTATGCATTCTCATGCAAGAAGGTTTAAGGTTTAAGTGGTCAGAACTGCAGGTTCCAACATGGCTAAAGAGCTATGCCTCAGTTACAATAAAAAAGGCAGAGTCCCTGCAGCCATGGCAGCATTCTGGGATCTTTTATTTCAGGAGGTGGATGCTGAAAGCAGCACTCACATAGCATTACTCTTTCTAACCTTATACCTTTAGCTAACACCTGTAGACCTCGTCATTAAACCTTACAGAGTCACTCATAACCATCACTTTATTAAACAAATCTGCATCATTAAAGGTATCTCCTAGGTATTTACTAGATATTCACAGATGGCTTTTTATCTCTTTGACAAGATTAATAAGGCATGATTATTCTTTTTTTTTCTATTACTGTCTAGCCTTTGGAAATGTGAAAAAAACACCATTGGAGTATTTTCTTTTTCTCAATGGCAAAAGGTATGAATTAAAGACCTTGTGTTAATATTACAGATGGATGCAGATGGGGAAAATAAAAAGCTGCGCACACGCTCCAAAGGAACCAAGGGTGAGTTAGCAAGCACACTCCACGACCCTGTGCCCAGATCACCATGAAATATCATAGTTCCTGTGCACAGTCCTTAATGTGCAGTGAGAGACTCTGGAGCTTCCTTACGGCTGCTTTTTTAATCAAGGCAGGACACAGACTGCTGGCATGAAGAGGCACGATGTTATTAGCTATGGTATAAAGAAAAGCCAAAAAAAAAAAAAAATCTACTGATTCTATCATCTTTGCGTTATTTTTCAAAGAAAATAAAGGCTATCTTTTTATGATTAAAAAAACTAACCAAACCAACAAACAAAAATAGAACAAGAAAAGGCAAAAAAACCCCCCAACCCCAAAATGATTTTCCACAGTGAGTAGAGTTGACAACATTGAATGGATACTTTAAAAATAGGATATCAAAACTTTGTCTCATCCACCTGAATGTTTTTATGTCTACTGCCACTAATTATCTATAAAATAGTTGTGTAAATGGTCCAGAAGTAAATTTTCTTTAATCAAAAGCTGCAGGTACATGTGACAGAAGAGTACCTTGTGGGTTTTTTTGAAGTATTGGTGCTCATGTTTCATTGGCAAAGTTATGACATAGTTGTATTTCCCAGATATTACTCTCTTTTTGTAAGGAACAGATGGAAATGCAGTACTGAGAGATAAAAAGACCCTTAATGATCTCAACATCTGGAAAACATGATTGACTAGCAGTACAGCACTTCCATGAAAATAACTTTTTATTTTAATTCATAACAATTGTGACTCTTGATAAGAAGTGAAAAATGAATATACTTTAAAAAAAGTCAAAGTTTTGCCTACCCTGTAAATATCTTTGCTTATGACTATTTTCATAGGCACAAAACACCAATCCTTCACTCTGATTTTATTGAGAATTGTACATTCTCAGGATTGTGCAAAACAGACCACTTCTATTTATTGTCACAACTCACTATTTTGAATTGTTAATATTATGCCTTCAAGTTATGGTCAGAATGAAAAATTAGAGTGGTTTGGCATTACTGCTCTATTTTCAAATGATCAAAGGGGCAAAAAGTGCTAGACTTCTCTCAGGGAAAGACAGAGGAAGAGCACTGAAGTACAACAGACTGACTGCAGATAAGGGGATAAATATAGACAAACCCTTCCAAAAATCGTGATCATTGTCATGCAACCCGCAGTAGTGATCACTGAATGTAATATAAAATTCATATCTATTTCAAAAGTACCAAGCAGAGAACTTGGAAAGTCTCTGAATAGGGAAGTTATTCACACCTCAGCATTAGGGCATGTCTCCTCTGTTGGTCAGGACTGTGAGTTAAAAGAGTTCGGCTGGCATAGCAAACTTCAGTTGCAGTTAATAGGGGTTTCATACCCTTTCACTCAAAAAGCTAATAACACAATTTTAAAACTTAAGGATTTTTTTCCTCCTTGTTTTTATACAGGTGCATACACTCTTACAGCAATTAATATATCAAGAACATTTTCCCCAGAAGTGGAGACAACAAAAGTTTCCTCTGCAATATGAGTAATCCTTAGAGACACCTGTTGGCCTTGTCAATATGCTGTATACTCTTGTGTGGGCAGGAATTTGTAAACACCAGTTTTTGCAACTCCCAAACTGCTTTTAAATTCTGAAAAATAAGAGATTTTCAGCATCTCTATTTTCAGCAAAACCAAGGGACTTTGCCTTTAATTTAATTTTTTTTAATTTTCCTTATTTTTTCCACTGAACATCATACTCCAGGTTTCATGCATCCTAAAATAACTGTGAGAATTACATGTTCATTTAGCATTTGTCACTAGTAGCTACAATCCTGTGGTTAGCATGAAATAACCACCTGTGTTTTGATAGCCACTCCTCTGTCATTACAGATAGGCAGGTGCAAGGCTGCAGAAAGCACAAGTCTGGAAGTGTAAACTAATTAATTCTTTCCTGCTTTTGTTAACAGTTCAAGTGGACTCTATAGCTCAAGAGCTCAGGTAAGAATTTACGTTGTTTATTTTTTCAGTATTATTTTCTTATTATATTGACAAATTTATATCACTGTTACTGCTATAAAATAAAGAATCAAGCAAATATATTTTGTAAAGCTTTAGCACAGATCTGAAAAAAGATAATTTATGCAGATTCACTCTTTAGATATACAAAAATGTTAGCAATAATTATGCAAGCATAATCAAAAGTAATGCAAAGTGGGAAGGATTCTGGTATGTTGCCTTTATCTTCAGCCTGTGTCAGGGCACACAACAAAATAATATCTGGTTAATCTTCAGATCTTCAGTCTTTTTTTTCCTGTAATAAATATTATAGCATTTCAATATCTGAACATTATATGACATATTAATATATTTTACTAGATGGTTTTTATAAAACTGATCTGTATACCCCTGTAAATTCTAACTGCACTAATGGCTCCTTCTTCCTTAAGTATTTGTTGATGTTTCATAGTTTATGAAAGGAGCAGGGAGTATTTCTCAGACTTGCACAAAGAACACCAGTCCACTCAAAACCAGAAACTACATAAGGATATTTCAGACTGCAAATATTCTAGTAAAATTTCAACATAATTACTTTAATCTATGTATGCACCAAATCCTAATAGCTGATCCAAAAGTTTAGATTAAACTCTGGAAAAACTGGCAGATTATTCTGTACGAAATCTTTAAGAAAGAAAATATCTAGAGGTTCCTGCAAATTCCTGGAGTTATTAATCAGAATTACAATTCACTACAGCTTCAGTGTAAATACTAAAAAAATATTTTGCAGAAAGATCTTTAGAGTTTTTGTAAACTAACTTATTTTCTCTGCAATTATTTTTCATCACATGTTACTGAGCTGCTTACTTAATCACAGCAGGCATCCAAAATATGTGCTTGCGTGTTCACCCATCTAGGGAACAGAAACATCATCGTGTGATTTATTTGATCAATCAAAAATGCCCAATCTATTAAAATAGGACATGAAATATTTACAGGAAGTTATTTGTAGTGAAGACATACAATATTTTAAGGTTTTGTTTTATAATAAAACTGAGGAAATTATAAGCTTCTTATAGCTACTCCATGAACAGAAGTGTAGGCTAACTTTTTGGATAAATTATTCATGGTGAGTCACTCATTCAGCTCTACTGTGAATCTCATTTTTTTTTTTTTTTTTGGTATGGTATCAGTTTCCTGAGATTTAGTGCTTCTCCTTTTTTCCTCTGTGCATCAGTAATTTATGCACCAGAAGGATGCATTAATCCGAAGAGGCAGCCATCCAAAAAAAGGATGTCCATGTGTTCCTAAGAGAAAAATGTTTGAAAAATAGAGGATGTGCAAGTTTCTGCAACATCAGGGAAGCTGTGATTTATGTATTATCGATTGCTATAGTTTTTCCCAAGCAAATTTATTTTTCCCAACCAACTTTATTTTTCCCTGTGAAATACATGCTGTCTTAGGAACTACTGTGTAGTAGACCACTCTGCTGGAGATGTGGACTACCTCCATAAGGAAATATACATTGGTTTAAAACAGTGAGCTAAACAGCACAGAAAAATATTACCCAGTCCTTAACTTGGCATTTCTAATTTCTGCTGTACCAAATTCCATATTGGGTATCTCCATGGTCAAGTGACCGACATACAAGTCAGGTGATCAACTTTTATGAATCTACTTGTCCATGAAAAAGTAGAGGGAGAGAGGTAAGGACTGCTTTTTGGAAATGCAGCCACCAGACTGCATTCCTGTCAGCCATACCCATTATGTGGGAAAACCATTGAACGTTCCTCAAGAATTAAAGACTAAAATAGTCTTTTGTGTTCCCTGGATACAGATATTGGAACCACTGTCTTTTCTGACCAAGGTTCTAAATGCTGTGTTGGCTGAGAAATTTAAATCCATACTTAATTAATTTCCCCTTTTCCCCTGGCTTATCCTATCTGACAAAGCACTTTTGCACTCCTTATTGAGTTTCTGTTACGAAGTGCCTTGGGATACTTCTACATGAAAGACACTACATAAGCTTACATGCTCATTTTGTATTATTATTAATTTCATAACATTGATTGGTTCTAGAGCATTTGTTAGCCTTTTCTTATTCTGTAACTCGTGCTTCACAAAAGTAGAGAATAAAATAAGTGAAAAGCAAAACAAAGAGTTTCAATCACTGATTAGATTCAATAAAGCATGAAAATTTCTCTCTTCTAAATTTCAGGCATTGAAATCTTGCTTAATAGAATTCAATGCCAGAAAATCTCTTGATTTAAAGAAAGCCAAGATTTCACTAAGAAAACTGGCTAATGTTGTCATCATCCATCTTCTCCTGCAAAACAGGACCACCTATCTTCATAAAAAAGTATATTTTTAGAAAATATTATCTTAAGAGACAAGCTGGGTTTTAGATTTTTTTCTTCTTAGTAAAATAACAAAAAATTCTCTTGCACTGCACTGACTTTTCAGAGAACAGACTTTTCTTCCAGATATACATGATTTATTTGTCAAACTTGCACTTATTTTGTATAACTACATGCCCTAAGGAATCCCAAATTTCAATAAAATATATTTTTTTTAATATATGAACAGTATGAATATTTCTGTGTTATTAATTCAAATTTATTAGGGCTATTTTAACAGTTTCTACTGTATGCGCTATAGTGTTCAATCATAATAGGCTAAACTTAATAAGTCTTTCAAAAGAGAATGGTTTCTCCTTGAAGTCTTTATCATCTGTTTAGTAACAACATGATTTAATTTTTTATTTAGGAATGTACTGCTGTGGTGTTATCTAAGGTAGCTAAGCTACCTTAAGAAAAGGTATCTTTTTATTACAAACTAAACATAGCAAATAACGAGTGGTAGAAGCAAGTGCTGAAGCTGGGAGATCTCTGTTCCATACATTCAAGTTTCAGTCTGACACCTTTTGGGCACGGGAGCTCCGTTGTATCCATCTTCTGTGAGAAGCAGAATGAAGAGGTCTTCTCTTAGACTATTTTGTCATGGACCACTGAAAGGACCAGGACCTTCAGCTGTGTTCAGGATTAGAATGGAAACCAAAGTAAAGTGAGGAATATTGGAGTGATGCATTCTCATTACTGTGTTTTATTTAACAGATGGGATACAGTACAATGAACCATCTGTAGGTTATGGAGTGGCATCTGGGTCAGACCAAGGAAGAGTAAATTGGATTGATCCAAGCACAGGATTGCAAAAGAATAGATCAGTTTGGCTAAATCCATATCTGAATAGAAGGGGTACATTTTCTGAGTTAGATAGAGGTGAAACCAAGTGTTCTGGGCTTCTGTCACTGATGATTAATGTAGAGTCCACAAGGTGTTTCAGATCATGGAGGACAGCATTGTCATTTGGTGGGAATAGTTACACTTCCCCTTACTTGCCGCACTGTTGTGTCACTCTTTCAAAAGTAAGGAAAATAACTTTGTATCTGGAACTCTTGTTCCAGGTGTTGCTAGACATTTTAAATATTCAGAGAAGTTGAACTGTTCATTGTGAATGTACAGAGTTACGAGTATCTTGAATATTTTAGCAGAGAGGACTAACAGAGCAGAGCTATCTGGATGTCTCTTTGTTAAAAGTAGTAACTGGACAATTCACACTTTTTTGCTGCTATTAATTTAGGAAGGTGAGAAACCACCAAAGCAACCTTGCAAGCAATGGAACTGAAGTATTTCAGAAAATCTGTGCTACTAAAATGTATTCCTTAACTTTACTTGTTATGTTTTAAGAGGTAACTTCATATACTCTTGTGTACAAGTATGTGACAACATGCTAAAAAGCACTTAACTAACTGAAGTAGTTATTCCTTATTTTACATTGCTGAATATTTTCCTCATTTCCTTTCAGAACTACTAAATTACATGTATGTAATTATAACAGAGCTCTGTTTCAGACAGTAATAGAATGTAGAGGGTTTGGTAGATAGAAGGGAATTTGGCCACCTGGGAAAAGCTCATGGCATGAAAGAAAAGGCCTAGCTGCATTTAGAAAGGAATGATTAGCTACTCTTTTTCTCAACTTCATAAAGTAAGCGTATTTTAAAGAAGTATTTGTGTGAAAAGAAAGCAGTCCTATGGCAGATGACTGGAGAAGGAGGTGAAAGTGAGATGATGGAAGAAGTGAGCACATGAAGAAAAATCACACGAAAAAGCTCCAAGGTGTTTCTCAGTAAGAACTGAGATTATGGTTGATTTGTGTAGCTATCACCTTCGCAATGGTGTTATCCCATAGCACCGCTTAGAAATGAGACTGAGACTGAGAAATATGTTTGTTCCTAGCTGGCATCTGGAAAAACTGTCAGGTTTGTCCTTTGGGCTTGGCTTCTGTTTCCCCAGGAGTTGGTCAGAGACAGATTTTCTGGAAACTGCTGTGGAAAAGCACATTTGACATAATCCTGAATAAGCACATTTGGAACAGAAACTGAGGTGGACTCTTGCATTTCCTGGTGTCTCATCTGTCTCCCACTGGCAGAGAGTGTGGGACCCTCACAGTCCTTAATGCGCTTTGCTGAAACAAATTGTATCTCTGAATTCAAACAGACTTAGTAGTAAATGTTAAATTAAGATGGTCAGTAGTTATAACTACTGCCAGACATGTCTGAGCTTCACAGAAAGTCTTTTTTGCAATTGAAGATTGGATGTTGACAGCACATGCTTCCAGCTCTCCTCCCCAGTGCTCCTCATGATGGTAACTGGCTGGGGCAGAGCTGTGCCACCCTGGCATTTAAATATTTCTCCATGACATATTGGAGTAAGCATTTCACCTGAATCAAAGATCTGTATCGTGCTGTTTCTATTGATAACTGATCTTCAATTAAACAGTGGGCATTAATCTTAAGAGTAGCTATTCCCAAGATCTGTTAACAGAATGAGTTAGTGTATCTGCTGCTTGCTCTTTAGCTTGGAAAAGGAACTTCCTCCCTGCCCTAGCCATTGTAGAAATTGAAATGGTTATGGGGTGCTAAAAATATTGACCTCTGTCTCTTACTCCATGATTGCTGCTACAAGCAAGTCTGTCACGTTATTATGAATCATACTTTCTTAAATCCATTAAATCTTGTTCATTTACTATTCTTTTCTTTCAACATTGTTAGGTTCCTAAAGAACTTTATCTGGTGTACTTGACCTTACTCTCCTCAAAGAATCTGTTGAAATCTATGTTTTACACTAAGGAAAAATAGTTTTGTAGTTGATGTTTGATAGAAAACATTGAACAGCCAAACAAACACTGAACAATCACTTGTAGTGACAAAGAATAATGTTAGAACTCACCTTTCCTTATTATTATATTCTGTATGTCAATATAGTCATCATAACTAAAAAAACCAAGCATTAATGAAAAATGTAATGGCTATCAAGTTTATAGTCAGTCATGTCTAAGTTCCTCCCTTGTTTCCTCCTTCATCCTCTGGTTGCCCTCTAATTAGCCATCAAATTGTACAACCTACAGAGCTTTCATCCCTCCTCTCCCCTCACTCTGCCTCTCCATCTCGTTTCTTTTCCTCCTTTCATTTTCCTGGGGTTTGAATGAGTTGATGGACCTCAGGCTTCTTGACTTTTTTATATACCAGGTGCTTCAGAACCAAGGTATTCTTTTAGTACTGTTAAACCAGTAACCAAGACAACAGTCAACAACAAACAAACACAGAAAGAAAGTAAAAAATCAAACATTTCCACTTCAAGTTTTCTTCTTTCAGCATTCATGTGAGTGGGTTAAGGCTTACATAAAATGTTTGCAACTTGTGTATCGAGCAGGTCAGCTAATTTTTTTCACTCTTATTAAAATGTCACTCTTTGAATGTAAAGTAATAAGGTAATAAGAAACACCATTCTGTTTCAATAAGTGATAACATGGTTTTGGGTGACCACAAGTAATGACTTTTAAAATTTTGCAGGTAACCTTGGGCTTTACAGTCCTTTGACTTAAATATTCAGTGAATTGTTCTGAATAAACAGAACAGTTATTTCTTATTCTGAAATAAGAACTGTACCTCATAATTCTTTTGAGACAACTGTGGTTGGAGCTGTTAATTATGATCAATAACTTGCTTAATTCCTGTACATGTTCAGACCTTTTGATCTATGTACTCTGACCTCTATCTTTTCTTCCTGGATTTTTTTTTTATTTAGAGACAGTGTTTCATGTTCAGATTTCTATTTTAGCTTGCTTTAGTTGATACTTAATGTGCATTTGCTTTATAGGTGATTTTTATAACTCTGTTTAACAACTGCATTAGATATATTTCTAGCATATTATAGGCCTCTTTTGATGTCTACTATGTTGGTTTCTAGCCAAAATCCACAGTCTCAGTGTCTCTTTTCTCTTTGTTATTATATTTGATTGTGATTTTACAATTTTTTTACTTAAAGCTGCCATTTAATATTAAAAAGGGTAATTATAATTTAGTTTCAATATATGTTTTTCTGTGAGAGGTTTTTTATAATATACGTTAAATCCACATCACTTTATTATGTCTTCTAGATTGATATAGCTATTTTCAGATTTTTCTACCTGAGAGCTAGTTGCTTCTTAGAATAATCCCTGCCTTGGAATAAATTTTTTTGCCATTTAATATATTACACGAGTCGTTGTCTTCCCCATCACAACTTCAGTGCTTATCAGCACATAGTAAATGTTATCCTCCCAAACCTACACAGAAATTTAAGGTTGCGTATGCTTTCATGCCTTCTGCTGCATGACAGAATGCATCAGAACATTACAGCCCCAAATGTTCGTTTCCTCTTATGGCAGATCTTTTCCCTTTGGATAACCACAAGCCATACAGAGATGGAAACACTAGCCCCTAACTTCTGCCATATATATATATCAATCATGAGTTAAATATTGTGGCTAGCTGAATTGCTGCCTCTGACTGATGTCAAGGGTTGGTTCAGCCAAGCAAAAGTGAGGAGAAACAGTCTGTGTACAGCCTGGAGATAGCAAGGAGAGGGAAAGAATGCAGCCATGGGACCTTCTGCTGCATTAAAGGACGGTACTGGTTGCTGACAATGAGTTGCTTAGAGTCCAGTTCTCTGTTGGAAAAAAACCAAAAAACAAAAACAAAACAAAACAAACAAACAAACAAACAAAAACCAACAACAAACCAAAAAAAACCCCACCAAAACCCACCAAAAAAAACCCCCACAATGCTGATCTTCTTTACTTCTTCTTTAACCAGACTGTAGCTACCAATATGCTTTTTATTTAAGCATTTACTGGCGCTTGCAGGCTGACCACTCATGTGCAAGGCTTTCTGGATGTAAGGATGTAAGGGTTGTGTGGATGATCTGTAGATTTGCCTAGAAACTTAATCCATTCTAAGCCAAATTCTTGGCCTGGGTCCCACTGGAATTTATTGACCTACTGAACCTGGACAGATTGAGTGAGTAAATGAAAAAGAGGCTAGGGAGGCTGGATTTGGCCCAGATCTTGGACATTCATTCATATGACTGAATTTCAGAACTTCCTGATCTCCACAGAATAAAAACTAAATTTTCTCTAAACTGGCTCTTACTAAAAATAACTTACCTCTTAGAAAAGGGTCCGACCATACAACATTAACCATGTTGAGTTCTTGATTTATGGAATGACTCTGAAGAAGTCACCCATTTCATTGACATAGTATTTCAAATTGAGGGTTTATATGTAATATTTTTCATATGATCTGAAAATCCTGATCATCATACAAGCTTGTTAACTGAAAAGAAAATCAGAGAAGTTAAATCTCTACTGTCTTCCTCTGAGTTGCCTTTCCTTTGTGGAGAATCCTGACACAATAATAAAAGAGAATTTAATAAAAAATAAAAGTATCTTTAAAAAGAAAAATAAAAAGTCATTTTATGAACCTTTTGCAGTCTGAAATTTTTGTCCACAGAGGCGTAAGCTTGAGGCATGGGTAAATTTCACCACAAGTGCATGTCTTTTTTCTGTGTTACTACTTACTTACCATTGCTCCACTCTTTTTACATGCTTCTTTGCATTTGTTCAATCATTTCACAGCCCAGTTGTTCTTTTTGGTCAGGTGGCCTGTAACATTCAGTTTACTGCCTGAAACCTCTCCAAGCTCAGTACATAATGACTCAATACCATTACCCATTTCTCCCCAGTCTCTTCTTACGGGGTCTAATAAATCCTTTTTTCCAACAAGGCTATGACAGTTTCTTTGCTTTTCTTATATGTCTTTTTAAAATAAAATACATCTTTTAATATCTCGCTTCAGCTAGCTTTCAGTTATGATACATATTTTCTCTGCATTATTATCTGTCCAGTTCTGCTCCTTTTTTTTTAGCTAAACTTTCCATTAGTGTATATAGAAGACATTTAATACCCCTAAGTTACTGATCTTGTTTTTCTCTGTATTAGTGTTCATAAATATAAATTTCCCTTTTATCTTTTTCCCATCTATATCTCATGTCCATTCCTTTCATCTTGGTCTAGCCCTTGACTGAACTTCTCACAACTCTGGCATTTTAGAAAAAAGACCTTTGCAATAAACTTCCATAGTTGTAGAAGGTCCTTTAATCCTGGAATTGTTGTTACAGGGCACAAGAACAGCCTCTGTCCTTTTCACAGATATGACTTGTAAGCAAGTCTGTGAGTTACAAAGGGATGACATTAATTTTTTTTTCGTGTGTGTGTTTTGTGTGTTGTTTAAAAATGAGAATCAGTCAGATTTTCTTTAATTACCATTGGAGTAAGTCTTCCAAGTTCTTTCAATTCTCTCTGGTCCAAATGAAGCGTAATTTTTTTCAACACATTTTATTTGTTTATATTCTTACAATTTTAATGTTTTAAAATGTTGATGGAAAAAAATAGTTTTTACCTGATGATTTCTTTCACAAATGTATTTTTGAGGAATTTCCAGCTGGAATACTTTATCAGATTTTTCTCATCTCCTAGTCTGAATCAGTAAAATACAATATACTCAGTCATGGAGTCCAAATGTTATATTATCTGAAATAATCCTGTAGCTTGTTTAATTCTATAAAATAGAAGAAAACATTAATGCAAATAACTCTGGCTCCAGATGAGCAACTGGGGCAAATACATGTTTAACTTCTTGTCAGTGATGAGAACTCAGTGGTCCTTTCCAGGACTAGCCTTCAAAATTTGATGTGTAAAATCTCATATCACAGTTAACAAATTTCCTTCTTTAATATGTTCACATAAAGCCGTAAGTTTTTATTTGCATGATGTTTGAATATTTTTAACAATTGTAAAAATTATTTAAAATAGCTAGAAAGAAAACTTTTGTTTTCTGATTTAACTTGGTCTTAGGCTGCTAATGAATTTAAGCCCAAACCTTGATGGCAATTTTCTCAGCTGCCAGTCACAGTCTTACTCCTTGAAGTTCTTCAGGTAGTTGATGTGTGGCTACCTACAACTTGCAAATCTAACAGTTGTTTCTGAACATTTTTAATTTTCCATCACCTGAGAGTTCACAAATCTTACTTTTACTTATTTTAAGTAGGTAGAATGGTAATTTCTTTTATCCCTTGCTCCAGCATATTCCACCATTCAGGGATAAATTCATAGATGTACAAAATCTCTTTAAGCATAGTTTCATATCCCGTTGAGTAGAAAGATGTTTGGAATTGGAAAATTCATTGCAGGATGGAATATCAGGATACAGTGCAGTAGAAATCCCAACATAATGAATTAACATCTTTACTCATCCATACAGCAGACAAAAGAAGAGGTATTGAAAAACAAATCCTTCTGAGATTGAGAGTTGAAGGATACATAAACGGGTTGAAGTCATTACAGCCTTTTCTTAACTGGCATTCTCTAACAAAAAGCATCTCATCAACTATTGTTCTTAGAAAATAGAAAAGAGACGGGTCAAGAAATCCTTCTTTATTACACAAGTAATTTTTAATATGCTTTGAGAGAATTAGCTTCATTTTGAATCCAGAAAATATATGGATTTTAGAGTAGGATAGAGAAAGCAGAATTAATGTTTATCTGTCATTTTTTTCCAAGTGTCTGTAAGCCTTGTAAATTTTATATTTTTGTATCCAGGATTCAAAGTGATGCATTTTTCTTTCTTTCTTTTAGAAAACATTCAAATATATATAATTTTTTACATATATATTTATATTTATGTGTTTTTATATATATATCAGCCGTGACTAATCTATGTGTCTTAAAGTCACTTGTATTTAGTTTTCTGAAACTAGGATTTAATTTTGTATACAGTTAGATTTTGTGAATTCTTTCACATTCAGTAATTTCATGGTATTGAAAATACCACCCTAGGCCCCAGCTGTGGAAAAATTCTTGCAGACCTGACTGATGCTGTGGATTTTCAGATTTTCTGTGGACGCTCCAACTTCTTGAAACTGTTAATACCATCTTTCTGTCTGTTATCCTGTTTAGAGCAACCTGAGCTGGCAACACTTTCACTCTCACTGAGCTACAAGATTTACATATATTCTTCACAATCAGTGAGAGTTCATTAAGGAAGTGGAATATAAATCTTCTTCAACCTGAGGAGAAGCCACTGAGCCATAGTAACACTCCACCTTCCTTCCCAACCTCTGTTGTCCATCTGAAGTTACTGTAATAAGCAACACCCATTTGGGTTTTCCATTGCAGTGATGAGACTACCAGCACTCTTTTTCGAACTCTGACATTGCAGCTCCTTTCATGAACCTCTGTCATTAATGGTAGATGCAAATTATATCAGCAATGTAATTATAACTGACATGCAATCCATCCTAGGAGCAGATCATCCCCTTTCTGTATCCAGGGCTAGTAAATTCTAATCATCATCAGTTTATGAGGAACTCAACATTTTTCTGTGATTTTAGGTGATCAGATATTTTCATTGCTCTAGCCTAAACCCTAGGAAGCCCTTGTGCTAAAGAACTAAACAGAATCCAGTTCATCTGGGTTTTAGAGAACAAACTGATATAGAAGAGACACTAAGATGGGGAGATGTTCAAAATTTATCATCCTCTTAGATACTTCTGATTCTTAAAATTCTTAGAAGAAGGCCCAACCACGACAGACACTTGTATGTTACTGCTTCACCTTTGAGTGGCAGGTGTCCCTGAATTTTCAAATACCATCTTCTCCTCTCTAAAGAAGATGTAGTATTTGACTTCATTGTCTTAGGGCATCTGAAAGTTTAGGAAAAAATAAACCTAATTAAAGTCTAAAGCATCTGGCAATATCTTTAACCACAATATGATTAAGGAGTAGTTAGACTATCCTTCTCTCTGTAAATACTAGTATGAAGTTAAATGCTTCTGCACATCAGAAGGTGCTGTCTCCTTTAATTGTAATTCAATAGTTTAGACAAACAGTCAAAACACAATTCCTGTTATGAATTTAAAATAAATTTCTTCACAACTAAAAAGTTCCACTAAGTTTTGTTGCACAAACTCACATAAAGTATGTGGTCCTTACATAGCAGTAGAAAATAAATCTAAGTGCCTTGATATTTAAAGGCAATTATTTTCTCTCTTGAATCTAAGAAGTGTATGTGAGATGATGTGTTCTGGTCCCATTATTTTACATGGCATCCATTACAAGCATTATCAAACATCAGTTTTCAGGCTGAATGTACCCCTATTTTACCCACTATGACAATTCTTTGCTCTGTTTTTATGCTTTGCCAATCTGCAGGCTACTGTGAATAAGAAAAAATCCTCAGAGGTCTGGAAGTCTTGCCTGCAGATTAACTACAACAAATCCTTGCTGGATACAATGTGGTTAAAGGTCAGGTTAAAGGCTTGACAAACACATCACCTAGAAGAACCACTTACAAAAACAAACAAACAAACCAAACAACAACCAAAAAAACCCCAAACAAACACAACAACAACAAAACCAACCAACCAACCAAAACAACAAAAAATTCCCAAGCATGACAACTTTTTAGGAAAAGCATTATGTATTTGGGACTGCTTAAAACCGTTATTCTGAGACATTGTTTTGTGGTGGGGATGCAATGGACAGTACTGCCTGTATACTACCAGTGTCTGCAAGATGTGATCTGAAAAGGAATAAAGGAAAGACCCAATAATTTTCCCCCAAATATATTTAGTTTAGGTATGAAATATCTGAAAAAGATTTGTCCAACGTTTTTTTTTCATTATATGCAGCCAGCTCCTAAGTGTCTTAGATTTTAACTTCTTGACCCACACTATGATAATTGACACGAAACTGGTCTTGGTAACTGAATCATCCACTAAAGAAAGATATAATAAAAACCTCTACTCTTTCTAGATAGTATTAACATGATTTGTTATCCATAAAATTTAAGCACAATTAAACTGGGGAAAAACTCCCAACTATGTATTGGCTTTGGGCTCATAACAAAAAGAGCTTCTCCTGTTTTATGAGCCTTGGATTACCAAATAACCTTGACAGCTGAATCAGTGTTCCATGACAACAAACAGGCCATTGATAAATAGCAACAAAACTATTAGATGTTGAATTTAAGAGATGAGTAATAGAGAAACTAAATTATAGGTTTACCACTTGACAAAGTACAGCTTGACAAATCAGTGATAACCTACATGTGTGTGTATGTGTGAATGTGCACAAGGAAAAGAGAGAAATAGAAACTTTTAAAGACAAAGGTAAAATTAGCATGCCATGATTGTTACAAAGGCATAAAT
>VWYO01006076.1:0-12952 GCA_013400275.1 Rhadina sibilatrix
CCAAAACGTGCATTTATAACAGATGTTCTGTCCTGCTCTGCTCCTGGGGGAGGTGGAAGTGAGACGGGCTGAGGTTCCCTCAGTAACAACGCCCCTGATTGTACAAATCTGTCCCTCAGGGGCTGCGGGGAGAGTTAACAGCCCCAGGACAGGCACTGCCTCCCAATGCCTGCTCTGCAAATAGGGGATTACCCCGTTTATTGGAGTTTAAAAATAAACGGATGCCCCAACATTTTTTTTCTATTTTTTTTTTTATTTTTATTTTTTTTAATCTGAGCCAAATCAGCACATTCGAATTTCTGCATTTTTCTCCCATGAATCGGAAGCTGCGGAGGAAAAAAAAAAAAAAAAAGAATTCGCATCTGTTCCAAAACCAAGTGTTTCATTTTGAGGCTGAGCTTTTTCACTCGGCTCTGCCCTGAAGGTGTGGCAAACGTGCAGATTTTGGCTGGCCAGCTCCCAGCATCCACAGAAAGATCAAATCCAGCCGTTTTCCTTCCAGCCCGGCCACGGGGCGGGGGCAGCTGCTGGGAGCTGATGAGGTGTCTTGGAGAGGCTGGCTCTGCTTTGGGGAAAGCTCTGCAGGAGACACGTTGCCTCGGGATGGTTCTTTTCCAGCCAAGCCAGGGGCACGGGAGCAGGGCCAGGGATGTGCAGGGATCCCTCCCATCCTGGCAGAGGAGCTCCAGGAGTAGGGTCACACCTGAGCCACCCCTGTGCCCTCAGGGTCCTGCCCGTGGCTCTCCTGAGGAGCTCCCACTGCTCCCCTGAGGAGCTCCCAGGAGCTGAGCCCGGGTTCTGGCAAAGCCCAGGAATGGCCATTCCAGCCCCAGCAGTAAAAATATCCCGGGTTTGGCTTGGCTGGGGTGCAGGAGGGGCACTTCCCACCCCGTTCTGGGAAGGGGCTTAGGGAGCTGAGGGCTCCTTCAGGGTTCATTCCAGGCTCGTTTCTCCACAGCTTTCCTTTGCTGGATTCCCCACCCTGCCTTTTGTCTGGCTCTCACTTTTCACAAGAAAAGGCTGGAATGTATGAGCTGAGGAAATGGCAGCAAAGCAAATCCAGGCTCTGGTTAAACACAGGGCTCTGGAGGGGGAGCCTGGCTTCTCCTCAGGTTCCCTGCTGTCCTGCACTAGGTCTGGCATTTCCAATCTGCTTTTTTTCCCTCCTTGGATAAGGAGATGTGCTTTGATTTCTGCAGCTCCCATCAGTGAGAGCAAGGCTGAGGTGTTCCCTTCAGGCCTGGCAGAAGGAGATGGGATTAGACAGCAGCTCACACTTCAGGAGCTGTTGCTCAGCAGCCCTTGAGGGTCTGGAGAGGAGTTTCTAGGTGATTGAAGGGTTCAGTTTATTTCCCCTGCAAGAGAGCAGCAGGCCAGGGCTCTTGGCTGGGTGCCACCTGGGTGTCACCTGGTGCCACCTGAGCCCAGGGGACACCTTGTGTGGGGTTTGCTGACTCCTCGTGCTCTGGGGCTGTCTCTGCTGAGGTTTGTCTGCAACAACAGAGACCTGAAGCTGCTGCTTTCAGCTGTTCAGTGTGATTATTTCACCTCCTTCCCCACAAATTCGGGCTGGAATCCCAGTGTGGAGGCCTAGCAGATAAAAGCTCTCCTGATGGCGTGAGGAGCAACGTCTGAAGCCAAACACGGCACATCCCTGGAGCTCCTCTGCATGGAGAAGCTGCCCATGGGCTGTTTCTCAGGAGGAGCAGGGCTGGTGTCTGGGGGAGGGACTCGGTGTCTCCCAAGGAAAACCTGCTGCTTTCACAAATGTGAAATTCTGATCCTGGTGATGGAGGCAGGGGAATTCCCACCGATGGAGCTGGGCTGTCACTGCAGCCATCAGATAACTGGTGATGTCCTCAGAGTCTCCTTCCCATTCTGATAGAAACCTTTTAGGGATCAGCTCCAGGAGAAAGCTTCACCCTCCTGAGTTGCAGTTCCTGAGTGCTGGAGGATCAGATGTCACCTCCCATCCTGGGCGTTTCTGGGATGCAGCAGCCCATGGGCACAGCTGGTTCTGCCACCCTCCACCTGCTGGCTGAGGAGGAGCTCTCAGCTCCGGGTGCCACAGAGCCAGTCCCACCCCAGTTTGTCAGGCACTGGAGTGAGCCTGGCTGTGAGGGAGGGCTGGCCCCAGGCTGGCCTGGCTGTTTGGGCTGGGAATCGCTGCTGGAACACAGAGAGGCTCCTTTGAACCTCGCTCCTTTGGGTAATTACCAGTATGGTAATTTATGTGCTTCATTAATAATCAACTCTCTGCATTCCCTTGCCTCTCCCAGCTCCTGCTCCTGAGGCCTCCGAGGCTTTGATGGGATGAGAGCAGCACAAATTAATAAAATGGGCAGAAAAGGGAGGCACTGAGGCAGGAGGGCCCCAGACCTGTCTGGTTTGGCTCAGAAACAGATCAGACAAAGGGGTTTGGTGCTCTTTGGGCATTTCCTTGCCATGCTTTTGGAGAGGCACCTCCTCCACCAGCCCAGCTCTGCTCTGGCTGATGGCTGTTCAGGAGCAGCTGGGATAATGTCTTGGTTTGGAGAGACAGGTATCTGCCAGGGAAAGCTGGGGTTTCCCTTGGAATGGGGAATGTAAACACCTCACCCCCTTCAAATTACAATTTTGCAATCAAGGAGCTTTCAGGCAAAGATTTGGGAATAGGAATAACAGTTCTTTACTGGGAATATTAACAATACAAATGTAGTAGGAAACAAAACCACCCAACCAAACCAGCAAACAAACAACAATTTTGGAGAACCCTGACAGAGTCAGAGCTACAGCCTGACACCCTGTTGGTCAGGGTGTTGGGAGCAGCCCAAAGTGAGTCCTCCTGGAGTGGCAGATGTGGTTCTGGTGAGGTAAAGATGATCCTGTAGAAAACGGGTNTATTTCAACAGATGAAAATAGAATACACACGCCTGGCTCCACAACCCAAGACAGAAAATCCTTATCCCCAGGGAGGGGACAAACCCTCCTGTGGCACTGGCCCCGAGCGCTCCTGCAGACCTCCCTAATCCCTGAGTGCTGCTGTCCATGGGGACAGCTGGGCACCCCAAAGGGTGCTCCGTGCCTCAGCAGCCTCCTCACAGCAGCTCCTGAGGAGCCTGGGCTCCAGCTGGAGTTTGGAGTTCCGTGGGATAGCCCTGGATAACTCTGGACAGCTGTGAGAAGCCTTCTGGGTGTCAGCTCAGGGATGTGTGTAGGAATCTTCAAGCCATAAATACTTGGTGGGGGTTGCAGTGACTTTTTTTTTGATTTGAGTGGGGAGAGCAGAATGTGGCAGCCAGAAAAACCCATGACACAAAAATAGCAATGGCCCCTTTTGGGAAGAGGAAATGATATTCCACTAAAAACAGCAACCCCAATTAAATGGGAGCCTTTAAAGCAGGGAATTGCTAATTACCTAGATATGGATGAGGCAGACATGGCAAACAGATTTATTGGGGAACTTTTAGCTCTGTACATATGTCCACGATGATTTATTTTCTTGCCACGAGCTCAGAATTGTCTGGGCTGTGTAAATATTGTGGTTGATGGCTGCAAAGAGCCATTGGGTCAACCACGGGCACCAGAGCTGAGGAGTTTCATTAACGGGGATTTGGGGGCATGGCCAGGCCAATCCTCACCCTTCTTTTAATTAACCCTTGCTTTAATTAACCTTTGTTTTAAATAACCTTTGGCAGCTGAGGGGAACCTCTGCCAAGCCCCCCTTGGGCGTGGTGACCTCGTGTGACTCTGGTGGAACAGAACACTTTTCCAGGCAGCTTTGTGTTTGTTAGAATGGTGCAAGAGGGGCAAGGTATTAATTTTTTTAATATGAAAATATTGATTTTTTTCCAGCTGGAATGGGGGAAGTGGCTCCTGCCTCATGTGGAAGGTGATGGGGATGTTTCTGTGCACGGGGAGGGCACAGACCATGGCCTCCCCTGCTGTCTCCTCTCCAAACATGGATTTCCAACACTTTTCCAAACCTTCGCATCTCTTCTGTTTTGACATTAATAAGAATAGCAAAGAGTTCAGAGAAAGTAGTTTTGGCATCTACTGTATTTAATTTGCTCCAGCTTTCATGTGGAGTTTAATTTAGACTGATGAGAGAGGCAGTTTTATGAGTATAAAACTCCATTAATTACAGATCCTGTCTTAATTATAAATGGCTCTGTTTTAAAGGAAGTTTTACAACCAAAATTAAGACTTGGAGCAGTTCAATCAATACAAACATCAATTAGACCTGACTTTGTACTCCAATTAATTTGTAAAGCTTCCCAATGAAGTGTAAGGAGTGGTGCCCTCCCTGGGCACCAGGAGCTCCATGTGGTTCCACTGCAGCCTCCTCAGATCAGCGTGGCTGGAAGGAAAACCTTCCCAAGGGGCTGGATCTGCCTGTCTTGCTTTGGACAGACAGGTGTCTGCCAGAGAAAGCTGGAGTTTCCCTTGGAATGGAGAATGCAAACCCCTCACCCCCTCCAAATTATAATTTTGCAATCAAGGGCTTTCAGGCAAAGATTTGGGAATAGAAATAACAGTTCTTTACTGGGAATAATAACAATACAAATGTAGTAGGTAAAAAAAAAAAAACCCAACCAAACAAACAAGCAAACAAACAACANAAGGAACCAGCAGAGTTAATGGTTAAAATGGCCCAGCCTGGCACAAAGGGGAACCAAATTTGTTCCCTTGTTCCAAGTCTGGCATTCCCAGGTGGAAAACTCCCAGCAGGCCCTGGCTGCCCTCAGGAGCTCTGGGACACCCCAGGGTGGGACACGGGCACTTGCCACAGAGATCACACAATTCCAGGATGGTTTGGGTGGGAAGGACTTTAAAACTCATTCCACTCCAGGAGATACCTTCCACTGTCCCAGGCTTCTCCAAGTATCCAACCTGGCCTTGGGCATTCCAGGGATCCAGAGGCAGCCACAGCTTCCCGGGAACGCTCCCCCAGGTGTGGATGGCACGGGCAAGGGCTTGGGCAGAGTTCAACCCCCAGTGCAGGGTTTGGGAAGGCTCAGGACTCTCTGTGGGCTTCAGGCTGGTGCCAGGTGCCTTCTCCTGCTCCTCAGGGCAGGGACTCGGTGCCCATCCAGCCCCTCCTGGTGCCAGCCCAGCCCAAGGAAATGCTGGGAAACCCACAGGAAACTGTAACCTGAGCGTGCAGGAGGCCCTGGGGGGAGCGGGAAGGGGATGGAGGGAGGTGCTAGCTCAGTTTTTATTTAGTTTTTGGCAGAACCGGGGGTTTCAGTGAAGCCAGGCTCAGGGCTCTGGAGCCATTGAAGCTGGGGAAAGGGCAGGCAAAGCAAGCCAGGCTCTGCTCCGGATCCCAGCAGATGCTGGATGTTTGAGAGCCTTCCAAGCAGAGCCGTTTGGGCCGGAGCAGGTTCTCCTGAGATGTTTTTAGATGATAGGAGCGGCAAAATCTTACCCCCAGAGCAAGAGGCTGACAAAGGGGCTGCCCTGGTTGGTGCTGGGAGACCTCTGGGCTCAGGGGCTGCCAGGAATCAGGGAATGAGGCCTTTCCAAAGGGATTACCTGACAGGAATCAGGGAATGAGGCCTTTCCAAAGGGATTGTCTGCCAGGAATCAGGGCATGAGGTCTTTCCAAAGGGATTACCTGACAGGAATCAGGGAATGAGGCCTTTCCAAAAGGATAGAACTGTCAGGAATCAGGGATTGAGCCCTTTCCAATGGGACACAGCTAACAGGGATCAGGGAATGAAGCCTTTCCAAAGGGATTATCTGATAGGAATCAGGGAATGAAGCCTCTCCAAAAGGATAGAACTGACAGGAATCAGGGAATGAGGCCTTTCCAAAGGGATTACCTGACAGGAATCAGGGATTGAGCCCTTTCCAAAGGGACACAGCTAAGAGGGATCAGGGAATCAGGCCTTTCCAGAGGGACACAGCTAACAGGAATCAGCAAATGAAGCCTCTCCAAAAGGGTAGAACTGACAGGAACCAGGGAATGAGGCCTTTCCAAAGGGACACAGCTAACAGGGATCAGGGAATCAGGCCTTTCCAAAGGGACACAGCTAACAGGAATCAGGGAATGAGGCCTTTCCAAAGGGAGAGAGCTGCCCTGGCCCTGCAGCTGGGCCCGTGTGCAGCAATTTCTGTGATGAAGTGTGAACGTTGCTGCAGCTTTTCCACTGGAACAGGGAGAGTGGGGAGGGAAGGAGGCAGATCCTGCCTGTTATGTGTTTCTGGGATGGGGCCATGCAGGGAATGGCCAGTCCAGCCCTCACCAGCTCACCTGAGAGCTGGGGGTGCCCCAGGGGTGTAGCCACAGTTCGTGCCTGCAATGTTTGGATTTTCTGAAATTCCTTTTCCAGGCACAGTCTTACAAACAAAGGCCATGTTTGTCTACACTATCCTGTTCTCTTGCATTCCCCTCCCTAGGAGGGGCCTTGTTGATGTCCCTCTGACTCCACTAATGTGGTTCAAGGATCCCACCCCTTGGGTGGGCTCTTTGTAAAAAGGTATAAAGACAAGTGGATTGAGAATAAAGACAGATTGGAGTCATCTCAGCCTTCTGAGAGCCTGTGTCCTGATTTCCTGTCCTACAGCGACAGAGGGGGAGGCACTGGAGGTGCCCAAGCTGCTGCTTCCACCTCCAGGGAGCCTGGTGGGAATCGTTCCTGCTGGAGATGGCCAGGCTGGAGGCTCCTGACCTGGGCTGCTTTGGGACTCCAGGTGTTCCCCATGTCCCACCCTGGGCCTTGGCTGGCCATGGAGGGGAGGTCAGAGCCCTTCCCATGCCCCTGGGATCCATGAGCACCGGAGCAGGGGGTGCTGGCATGGTGAGGTCACTGGAGACTGATGCTGGCTCCTGTGGGATGGAGATCCTGGCCTGTCCCACTGAAGCTGTCCCTTCTCCGGGCTGGACATGGGGATGTGACCCAGCTGCTGGCCTGTGGGACCTGCTCACGGTGAGCTGGGGAAGTGTTGAGGAAGATGAAAAAGGAAAGCCTTATAAATATGACTGCTTAGGTTCTGAGAATATGAAACCTGTAAGTGAAATAGAATTGAAAGCAAGTTTTGATGTTTAGAGCTTTAATTACTGGACAACTGGAGAACAACAGTGTGGCTGGCTGAAGGTAATTAATCCCCTTTGGATCAAACAATGCTCTTCTCCTCACCAAGAGCCCAAGGATCAGAGCAGACCCCACCAGCTTGGCAAGAGGGGTCCAAAGAGTTGTTTTTAGGGTTTGAAATATAACATAGTATGGTCATGTAATGATTCTTACAGGCTGTGTGTAAATGCTGTAGGGTTTGTGTCTTGCACTGGATTGGTTGGTGTCAGTCAGAATGTTCAGTAGAGAAGATTTAATGGATTGGAACGGGAACCTCGTTCTCTTACTCCTCTTACTTGGCTCTCTTGCTCTTCTCTCTCTCTCTGCTCTGACTGCAGCTGGCAGCTCTCAGCAGGGCCCCTTCACCCAGGCCCTGTGCAATGAACCCCTGCTCCAAGAGCAGCCTTGACTCCAGAGACCTCTCATCTCCATCCGTCATGACCGTACATCCCAGCTCAGACAGGGAAGCTCCTGTTTGCATGGGGAGCTCTGCCAACAGTGCTGAAGTCTGCAGTGTGGGATTTCCACCTTGGAGGTCTCAGGGATTGGTTTGGGGGCCTGGAGGTTCCTTTATTTTCTCCTCCTGCCACTGGCTCAGCAGCAGAGAGAGGCTCTTGTGAGGGTTTGGTGGCAGCTCAGTGTTTCTGGTGGCCACGGAGGGTCCAGCAGAGGCTGGAAGGGCCACCTTGGAGGGACAGGTGACAAGAAGTTGTGACAGCTCAACAAAGGCTTCCAGCCTGAGCAGAGCCCGGGATGCAGCAAATCCAGGCTCTGGAGTGGGAGAAGGAGAACACGGAGCAGTTGTTCACTGCCTGCTCCAAAGCAGAGCTGCAAATGTCAGATGGAGCTGGAGGAGGTGTCTGGGAGAGGAGAAAGTGGAGCAGCACTGCTGGCGTGGGTAATCCATGGGCCTCCTTCCTGCAGGATGAACAGTGATAAATGTGATCGTGTGGGGAGATTGGTGGAGGCTTGGGACTGTTGGCAGAAGGGCCCTTGAGGGAGGATCAGATCCACCCTGACCTGGTGTTGCCCTTCCCAGGACCCAGAACTGCTCTGGAGCTGCAGACCTGCAGCTGTCCCTGGGTCAGTGAGCACCCCAGGGTCCCCTCGCTGCCCTTCCTTGGGAAGGGATGAACCCAGCTGGACTTCCCAGGGCTGGGTGGGAGATTGGGCAGGAATTGTTCCCTGGCAGGGTGGGCAGGGCTGGCACAGGGTGCCCAGAGCAGCTGTGGCTGCCCCTGGATCCCTGGCAGTGCCCAAGGCCAGGCTGGACACTGGGGCTGGGAGCAGCCTGGGACAGTGGGAGGTGTCCCTGCCCATGGCAGGGGTGGCACTGGATGGGATTTAAACTCCCTCCCAACCCAAAAACCCTTCTGGGACTCCATGAGCTGAGTCCTGCCCTCCTCTCTCTCGGCATTTGCTCCTCTCTAACACCTTCCTCACTTCCCTGATCCCTGATTCTGTGAACACTGTCCCAGTGAGCTTCATCCAGGCACAGGGAATGTGTGACCTTTGAGGGCACTCCCAGTCCCCTGCTGGGATCTGGGATGGAGTGGATGGGAAGGATGGAGGAGGGAAAGCAGCTGATGTGCTGCAGCAATAAACTCCAGCTGGAATTCTTGGGCCTGTCCTGTGCAGGGCCAGGAGCTGGACTTGGATGATCCTTGTGGATTCCTTCCAGCTCAGGGTATTCCCTATTTCCATGAAACTGGCAGAGCTGTTGGGGATTTTTCCTCCTGTTTTGCTCTTCCGTGCTGTTGCTAAAATACCCTTGGAGAGAATATCGGATGGAGGCGAGGAACAAGGAGCTGCTTTTACCCTTCTCCCAGGTCCTGGATGGCCTGGAGAGGTCCTGGAGCAGCTCCTCCATGTCCAGGATCCTCTGCTGTGCCTGTGCTGGGCTGCAGTCCCCCTCCAGGAGCAGCTGGCACAGGGATAGAGCCCGTGGAAGGAGCACAGCTGGGATTTCCCTGCTCCTCCTCACTCCTTGGCCGCTGTGGAATCCCCTGGAGCTCTTGGCAACCTGCAGAAGTGGCAGCAGCTCCTCCTGAGTGCTCTGGAGGTGTTGTTTTAGTGCCTCCAGGATGACAGGCAGGTTTTGTCCAGCGCAGCGGGATCAGCTGCAGAGGGATGTGGGAGCCTCTGGAAGCAGCAGCTGCTTTCCCAGCTCGGGACAAGCCAGCAGCAGTTTGTGCTTTGAGGGAGAAGCTGCTTCCGTGGAGAGGAGTGGGAAAGTACCAGAAACTTTGGCTTTTCCCCTGAAATGACTTAGGAACTCTGCTCCTTCTCGCTGCTTCCTTAGGGAGACAATCCCCTCTCTCTCCTGAGATGTTTTCGTAGCAAACTTCTGAATTCAGGTGTTGGACCAGGATCCTTCTCCCAGGGGAGGGCAGCTGTGCACCCCTGGCAGAGCCCCAGCAGGCACCACTTCTGGGAGAAAGGGATTGGTGCTGGATTCTTTCCCTTCCCGCTTCCTTCGTGCTGGAAATCCAGACCAGAGCTGGGTTTCCTTGGAACTGGATTGTGTATTTAATGGCCAAGCTGCCAAGAGCACTCAGATGGGTTTGTGTCTTGCTTCTATTTCCTATCAATCCAAATCGATTCATATTTGCAAGAAATACTTCCAGAGTCAGTTTATCCACCAAGTTCATCATTGCCTGGGGAGATTCAATGGGATTTGAAGCTGGCACCAAGTTCCACTTTGTATTCCAGGCAGGCCTGGAGGTTTGGGGTGTCTGTGCATGGATATTGTGGGGATGTGGTGAGATATGGAATATCTGTATTGAGGCTGCACTGAGCCCGCTGCTGGGACACTGCAGTGTGGCCCTGGCAGTGCCACAGTTCCCTGTCACACTGCTCCCAGTGTCCCTGTGTCCCTGGCAGTGCCACAGCTCCTGTCACACTGCAGTGTGACCCTGGCAGTGCCACAGCTCCCTGTCACACTGCTCCCAGTGTCCCTGTGTCCCTGGCAGTGCCACAGCTCCTGTCACACTGCAGTGTGGCCCTGGCAGTGCCACAGTTCCCTGTCACACTGCAGTGTGGCCCTGGCAGTGCCACAGCTCCTGTCACACTGCTCCCAGTGTCCCAGTGTCCCTGGCAGTGCCACAGCTCCTGTCACACTGCAGTGTGGCCCTGGCAGTGCCACAGTTCCCTGTCACACTGCAGTGTGGCCCTGGCAGTGCCACAGCTCCTGTCACACTGCAGTGTGTCCCAGTGCCCCTGGCAGTGCCACAGCTCCTGTCACACTGCAGTGTGGCCCTGGCAGTGCCACAGCTCCTGTCACACTGCTCCCAGTGTCCCTGTGCCCCTGGCAGTGCCACAGCTCCTGTCACACTGCTCCCGGTGTCCCTGGCAGTGCCACAGCTCCTGTCACACTGCAGTGTGGCCCTGGCAGTGCCACAGCTCCTGTCACACTGCTCCCAGTGTCCCTGGCAGTGCCACAGCTCCTGTCACACTGCTCCCTGTGTCCCTGGCAGTGCCACAGCTCCTGTCACACTACAGTGTGTCCCAGTGTCCCTGGCAGTGCCACAGCTCCTGTCACACTGACTGCTCCCAGTGCCTCTGGGATCAGGTGCTGCCCACTCCTCTCAGGATCATTTCCCCGGCCTTTTTCATGTGCCAGGAGGCAAAACCAGCCTGAAGAATCTGGCTGGTGGGGAAGCTGCTCTGCCTTGTGAATCTAAAGGCACCCAGCCTCTCTTCCCTGTGCCCTTGAGCACAGAGCAATCCCCATGCCATGAACACCAACCCCAGGCAATAATGGAATTATTCCTGGGATGCTTTGGAGAGCGCTCTGGAAATAGGGTCAGCAGCACCTAGAGAGATGGGATTGGAGCTGGTGAAGAGGAGAGGTGCAGCTGATTTCCTTTTCCTCTTATCTGTTGGGAGATAAGGACCAGAAAGGTCCCAAAGCTCTGAGGGCTGTGGCTCTTTGCTTGGTGAGGAGTGCCCAGTGCCCGCTCCAGGGCTGCTTCCCAGGATCCTGCTCCCATCCAAGGCTGTGTGGTGCTCCAGGAGCTTCACCTGGAGGTCTGGCTCAGCAGTGACAGTCACACCTGTGAGCACTGGGATGTGTTTCTGTCCAGCCTGCCCTGGGCTGGGGCTGGGAGGTGGCTGCAGGGCGGCAGGAAGGGCACGGCCCAGCTCAGCTCTAAGTCCAGAGGTGCAATTCCAGTGGCTCCAGGACCAGGAAATGTCTCCTTGCCCTTTCTCTTGGCCAGCAGCAGGCACCAGGATGAGTGTGATCCATGTGCAGGCTGTGGGAGGCAGCTGTGGGGGTCCTGGGCAGAGGATGGTGCCAAAAACCCCCGAGAGCTGCTGTGCTCTGATCCTCAGGGGCAGAACCTGGCCCTGGCCCTGCTCCTGCTGCCCAGGGAGGGTGGGGACAGCCCAGGCAACCCCCAGGCTGGTGCTGGGCACACAGGGACAGGGCACGGCCTCCTCACAGGGATGCAGGGAGATAAGGAACCATCCTTACAGAGATAAGGAAGCATCTTTAGGCCATCTGTACTCAAACAGTGACTCAGGAGTTGTGCTTCCGTTTCTTATTTATTTATTTATTTATTTTTCTGAAGGTTTTTTGTTACATTTGTGCAATACAAAGGGCAGAATTGCTGGGCAGGCAGGACAGGAGCTCCACAGGGACAGGACAGAGAGGTGGCTTCGTGTCACCCCTTCCCCATCCAAAATAGTTTCATTGCCCTTCTCCAGCAGCTCCCTGCAGAGCACCTGGAGGTGTTGCCCCAGGGAAGCTTTGTGCTGGGCTGGGAGAAGCAGATGTGGATGTGGGAGGCAAAAGCCCTTTCCAGAACTCTGGTGGGCTTGGAGAAAGGGAGGCATCGAATTGCTCCAAAGGCTGGGCTGGAAGCAGAGCAGGCAAGGAAAGGGAGCTTTTCTTTCCTCTCACCACCCAAAGGCCACCACTTGAACCAGACCCAGCTGGAAGAAGTCCTTCCCATGATTTTATGTTGTTTTTCTTATCAGCTCTTGCTGCACCTTTTTTTTTTCTTTTCCTTTTTCCTACATTCTCATTTCTTATCCAGACCCTTGCATGAATAAGAGATGCCACATCCTTCCCTGACATGCCTCCCTGCTATAAATATCCCCCCTGAGCAGAGAGAACATGGACTCGGTGTGTTTGGATGGATCCTGGATCCTCAGTGACGTTGCTCCGATATTGTGTCTTTAATGGGAATTCGCTGATTAGGTGCAGAAAAGGCTCCAGGAGACGCCTGGGCTCCGTTTGATACAAAGAGTACTACGGTTGCTAAGAGACTGATACTTCAACTTTGGAAATCTTCATCCCCCCTCGATAGATTATCTTGGCAAATTGGGCTCTCTGAGTTGGCAGCAAACGGGAAAGAGTAACTTTCAAAAATAGAGATAATTTCGGTGACGTCAAAGGCATCTGGTGTCCTTTTCCAGCAACGTGAGGCTGATCCGTTTTTGCTTTGTGTATAAATCGCTCTGCTCCTAGCGTGAGGCTCTGCTCACGCCGGCGCTGGGGGCTGATTTATCAACACCCCCCTTTTCTGTTCGGGGTGCTCAGCCCGGTTTGCTGCCCTGAGAGGAGCTCGGTGTTTATTACAGCGCACAGCTCTGGGGAGCGGCTCAGCTCTTCCCAGTGCCCGCAGTGCCTCAGGGGGACAGTCCCTGCTGCACCTTCCCCAAAATCGGCTCCTGGTGCCCGCGGGGACCCTGCCGGGCTCCGTGCCGCCCTGCCCTGCCCTGGGGCTGCAGCCTCAGCCGGCTTCCCTCAGGGAATGGGGAGCGGGGAAAGGGAGAGAGAGGCGGGTCTGGGCTTCAGCAGCCCGCGGCATCCCTTCGGCTCTGCTGGAGCCTCGGGAACGGCACGGGAGGCTCTGCATGGCAGCCGGGAACCGGGCAGGGATGGG
>VWYO01006078.1:16546-74090 GCA_013400275.1 Rhadina sibilatrix
GAGTAGGAAAGGGAAGAGGATGGGATGGATGGGAAAGGGGATGGGGATGAGGAAAAGGGATGGGGATAAGAATGAGGATGGGATGGAGATGAGGGAAGGGAGGAGGATGGGATGGGAAAGGGAAGGGGATGAGGAAAAGGGATGGGGATGGGATGGGATGGGAAAGGGAAGGGGATGGGGATGAGGAAAGGGGATGGGGATGAGGAAAGGGGATGGGGATGAGGAAAGGGGATGGGGATGAGGAAAGGGGATGGGGATGAGGAAAGGGGATGGGGATGAGGAAAGGGGATGGGGATGAGGAAAGGGGATGGGGATGAGGAAAGGGGATGGGGATGAGGAAAAGGGATGGGGATAAGAATGAGGATGGGGTGGATGGGAAAGGGGATGAGATAAGAGAAAGGGATAAGAATAAGAAGGGGAAGGGGATGAGGAAAGGGAAGAGAATAGAATGAGGAAAAGGAAGAGGATGGGATGAGGAAAGGACTAGAGGATGGGGAAATGGAACGGGAAAAGAGATGGGGATGAGGAAAGGGGATGGGGTGGGATTGGGGATTGGAATGGGATGGAATTGGGGATGAGGAAAAGGAAGGGAATGGGGATAGGAAAGGGATGGGAATAGGAATGGGAGAAGGGGAAGGGACAGAGAAGGGGATGAAGATGGGAAATTAAATGGAAATGGACGAGGGGATGTGGAAGGGGACAGGACGAGGAAGGGGATGGACACAAAAGGGAAGGGGATGGGAGTGGGAATGGAGATGGGAAACAGGTGGGGACCACAGAATCAGAAAAAAACTCCTTAATGCCACGCAGGTGATGTATTTGAAAAGAATTCACCTTTATTTGAAGCAAGGTCAAGGCATGGTCTTACTCCTCATGTGTAACCACTGATTTGGTGCTGGCTTGAATCAGGAATCACCAATTTGAGGCACTTCAAAAAGTCATTGGCAAGTTATTTACATTTAAATACAGTTCTTTTCAAGGTGGTCAAGCGTTTCTCACTCTTGATTTTGAAATTACGAGAATAATGGAGATTTCTATAAAAAACATAAGTTCAGCTTTCTGTCCTACCAGGCTCTGCACCCCAGAGTGCTCCTGGCATGGAGGGTGCACCATGAATCCATCAGTCCCACCACGCAGGAATGGGGAAGTTCCCTTTGGAGGGATCCTAAGTGTGGCATGAGCACTATTTCCTGACATCCTGAGCTCCTTTGCAGCATGGAACTCTGGCAAAACGTCAACACCCAACCCTTTGGTGCCCTCGGTTTGTACTTAACCACCTCGTGGGTTCCTCAGGTGCCCACCCAGGGACTGAACCTGCTGAGAGCTCTGCTCTGTGGGCTTTGGGAACAGAAGGAGCTGTGTAATTGTCAGGCGATTACCCAGTGATCAGGTCGGCTGTGGGACTCACAAAAAGCTCCCCAGAAAGCAGAGAAGAGAGGAGATAACTTTTGTGCTGCAGTCAAACCAGCAGCTAATCCAATTAAAGAGAGGACACTGGAATGCAGGATACACCCCTGGCCCGTCGGGGCTAATACCTCCTGTCTTGCAGAGCTCAGGCCTTAACACTTCAGCAAAAAAAATAAATATGAGGCATCAAATCTCTTGCTAATAGCGCTGTGCTCTCTGTGATAGAGGGAATCGTCTTGCTGGGCCCTGCAGGGAGCAGAGAGTGTCCTGAGGCATGAAAGCTGCTCACCCTTTTCTTCATTTACACAGCAGTTATCACACAGGGAATGAGCAAAACCCTTTTAAAAAAAGCCACCCTCTGAATTACAGCAATGCTTGTTGCTTGTCTCGGGGAATTCTGAGCGCTTAGCACACTCTGGGTGTTCAGCAGAGTTTGTAAAAGGCTCCTGACCCATAAACTACTGCCCCAAGACGTTTTTGTTTTGGGGACTTCTAAATTTTTACTGGAGAATCCCTAAAACAATTCTCGAACACCAGGTGGAACGCATGAGTTTAATATTCCGTGGGAAAACAACAGAACCCTCCCTTCTTGGGCAAAAATTTTCACACAATTAAGTGTCTGCGTAAAGAGATGGGACAAAAGGGAAACCAAAGCTCTGAGCACCCACCCGGAGCTGTCCTGGCTGCTTTCCATCCACCACCTGCAAGCATTTCCCTGTAAAAGAACAAAATTTCACTCCGAGGGTTGTTGGCAAGATCGGCCTGGATGGAGAAGGTGAAGTAAAGATGGGAATGATCTCAAAGCAGAAGGAGAAGCAGAGGGATGTCACAGTGCTCAAAATGGGCTGGCTCCCAGCTGGGGGGTATCAGCAGGATCCAATCCAAGCCAGTTTAAACTAATCCTGGATCTCATCTGGAAGATCTGCAAGGTTTTTGGGGTTTTTTTTTTCCTGTTTATTCTCCCGCTGTGTGCAGTGGACCTCGGGCAGTCGCTGATGAGGAAACGGAGACGTCCAACACTAGAGGGAAGCAAAAGACTTCGCAGTAACCTCTGCAGAGCTCCCCCGGGGCTGCCCCTGGACCTAAACACAGATAGACCCGAGGAAAAATGAGAAATGACAGGAGGAATTTGCATTCTCCAAAACCCCTCTTTATCTAAAAATATGCGTTAAGGAGAGAGGTTGCCCCTCGGGGAGGGGAAAAGAGGACAGAGCACAACACCCGTGCGGGTTTTCAAACACTTCCATGGGATGCAGACCCTCTCAGGGATAAATTCTCTGGGTTGATCCCAGCTCCTCCTCATCATGACTCAATCTCTTTTCTTTCCTTTGCTTTTCCTACCTCTCTTTAACAGCTGCAGCCTTTTTTTTAAAAAAAAAAAAAAAGGAGAGTCACACTTGAACAAATTCCCCGCAGGAATTGTCTGCAGAGCAGCTGATCTGCTGAGACCTCTAGGAAATTGGAGGTTTTTTTGCTTAGAAATGTTTATTTGGCTCTTTATCCTCCTTCTCTCTCAGTGTTTCTTCTTTCTTCCCCTCAGAAATTTGTTTTGTTGATGATTTACAAGTCCCTCTCCCCTGGTAAAACTCTCCCCAGACTGAGGAGGCAGAAAGGAAACTGGGACAAGCTGGACTTCACTTCAGATAAGTGGAAGACAATAATTTTTTTTTTTTTTTTGTAATGGTCTGCTGGTGTTCTAAATGAGCTTTTCCTTGTTGCCAGCTGCTCTCCTGGAAAATCAGATCCATTAACAGAGAAAAGGAAAGATGCCTCAGAAATAAAAAAACCAACAGGGCCTGGACTGGAGTCTGCCAGCAGAGACCAGTAAAGCCCCACAGCAGCTCCAGCAAGGATTATTTGGGTGCTGATTCACCCCAGAGGAGAAGGGCTGGGGATTGGCAGTGGGATTTCCACCAGGGAAGATGGAAAATGGCACTTTTACCAGAGCTGGACAAGCTGGTCAGTAATCCTAGTTTGCTAAAGGCACTTTTTTTTTTTTTTTGCCACTTTTTAGTTTCATATCCTGCCTTGATCCTTCAAATCCTTGTCCCTGCAATGTGCAGCCAGGCTGCAGCAGGAGCTGTTTCCATCAGTGTCCCTGGGAGAACTCTGCTGTGCCAGCTGGGGAAGTGCTCAGGGGCTGGAATGTGCAACAGGAACTTTGCAAGGTGTTAGTCCTGCAAGGAAAAGAGGAATTTGGGCTGGCAGGGAGATGTAGATTCCAGCAGGAAATGTTATCTTCCCTTCTGGACCTACCAAATGAAATCCTCTGCAAGGGCTGCCAGCCTTCCTCTCTGCTGGATGGTTTGAGCTCCATCTCCAGCTGCAGATTTGTTCCTTATACAACATTTCTGGAGCTGAAATTCCTCTGGGGGCCCCATGACCCTGTCAAATAATGATGTCCCATTGGAAATGTTAATGGAATCACTGGAATAATTTACTGGATCAAATCTGCACTTTGTCAAGCACTCTGGGATGCTCTGAGATGAAACACCCTTGCACAGTTATTGGGAAGAATTAGCTAATGCTGGCTAAAAGAACACCTCCAAAAGGGCAAGAAATAAAATCAACCTGAGCTGGAAAGTCCATTTTATTCTCCTTTATTTCTTAAATGTTCGGAGAGTTAACAGACGAGTGGTAAAAGTTAAGCAACAATAACAATGAGAATTAATTCTCTTACAACAAAGAAAAAAAAGCCCAAGATTTATGGAGGAAGTTCTTAGTCTGGAGAGTGTGCACAGAGCTGAAAAGAGGAGGTTCTAGTTCTAGGCTCAGTTTTAAGCCCTTAAGGTCACTGCCAAAGCCCCTTTCCTTATCTCACATCAAGAACTCACAGCCCATTTATTACCCCAAAAAACTATGATTTCTCTGCCCTCATCAAGGCAAAGTTCTCACTGAGAGGCAACTGCTGTGCAAATACTGGGGACTATTATTATTATTATTAATTATTATTATTATTATTGTCATTATTTTAGCTAATTGAATATAAAATCTGTGTCTCAGGAAACAGAGAGCCACGGTGGTGTTGTGTGCTGAATCACACAACATTCCTCTGCTGAGGGAAAAAGGGCCAGAATCCCATCCCATCCCCACTAGGGAGGGTTATCCTAGGCCAGAATCCCATCCCCTTATCCCATTATCCCATCCCCACCAGGGAAGGTTACCTGGTGTGTCCAACCATTACCCAAATCCCAACCAGTGATCAAAGCAAGGAGGAGGAACTCATAGAGCCCTTCCCAGCCTTTGTTTCAGAGAATACATTAATTTCCCCCCTTCCCCTTAAGCTGTTCTGCAGCCCAGGAGTCAGATAAAATATTGAAATGCCTCTGGAGTTGATGAGTAACCCCACTCTGAGCTGGTGTCTGTGTGAGCTGTGCTGAGCAATTGGAGCTGGCAAGGAAAAATCTCCAACCTTTGACTCACAGACATGAAAGGGAGGGAGAGAGACGTTAATGACAATGATCTGAGACTCTGCCACCCTGATGGAATAACCAGCACAGCCTCCTGCACCTGCAGGAATGCAGCCTGGGTTTCAGGGCAGGGTAAAAAAAATCCCTCTGTGCTTCAGGGGAGAGCAAAAAGGGGTTTGGGATCAACCCCAGAGCTTCCTCTGCACTGATCCTGGGCACTTTTTGGGGTGGATCTTCAGTGAGGATAAAGGTAATTAATTACAAATCACAAAAGAACCTGTGGAGAGCAGTGGAAGGGCTAAGAAATTAAAAGATGAGGATCTGCTCAGCTGCAGCTCAGGAAGGCTCACCTCTAGTTCTGTTCTATTATTAATATTTTTACTGCTTGAAGGCATTGAAAAGAAAGCCCCCCCTCCAATGCAATTATTCTTTAACACAGCCCCCAGTAACAGACATTTTCATATCTGTAAAAATGTCCAGGGTCTCTCTGTCATTAAAAGTGCTTTGTTGTGACATCCCACCTTGGGAAGAACCAGCACAGTCCCTCTGGGGGGCCTCACCCACCAGGTTTTTGGCAGAGCTGAGCTCAGCTTTTGAGGCAGCATCCCACCCAGGGCAGTGCCCCCAGTCCTGCTGAGCCCTGTCACACCCAGCAGAGATCCCTGGTGCCCGTGGGAGGAGGGACAGGGGGTCTGGAGTGGGATTTAGACCTCTGAAAACATTGGCATCAGTCAGACAAGACACCCAAACTGGCAAGAAAAGGGCAGGGCTGGGTCCTGGAGATGTTTCCCCAGCTCCATTCACACAAATCCTCCCCTCCATGCCACCAAACAGGGATGGCAATCCCTGGCCACCCTCACCCACGTCCCTGTCACCACCCTCACAGCAGCAGGAAACACCTTTTCCTTCCCTGCCCCAAGAACTGATGATATCCTACAGCTTTCCTGGAGCTTTGACTTGCTTGGATTACAACACTGAATTCCTGTTTTCTGGCAGCCCCAGCTGACACTGTTCAGAGGTAAAACCCAACCCCCCCTCAGCCCACAGCCTCAGGAATCCACTCCAAATCCATGGGAATTGGACTCACCCCCCTCCTGGACTCCCTTCCTGAGCCCCTGGTCCATGAACATTCCTTTTGTTGCTCCTGTTCCTCATGGAACTGCTCCCTCTCAGCATCTCCCTGTGCTGGGTCCTACCTTTGTGTGGCCTGGATCCACCCCAGGGCTGCAGAAAAAATCCCATCCCAGGTTCCACACAGGAGCTCAGCCCTCTGCACAACATCCCTGCTTCTGATCTAACTGAGCCTGGCACTGACAGCATCCATCAAAGGCCTGCTCCTGCCAAACCTGAGCTGGCCTGTGCTGAAACAGAAACAAATCAACAAAGACAGGGTGAGAAAGGCAGAGCTCAGCTCTGAGCTGAGCCCCCCCCCAGCCCTTGGTGTGCTTCCCTTCCCTGTAAAATGAGGATTTTGACATTTCCCCTTGGATAAAATGAGGCCCTGCACTGCCCTTTGGGAGGGCTGTGCCCTTTGTGCTTCACCTGGGACGTGCAAAGTCCTGTGTGAAATGATTTCTGCCAGCCTAGGACAGGGCTCAGCCTTTGCCATTGTTCTCCTGATGGATTCACCACATGGAAAAATGCCTGCTGGAATGATGGCTGGGGATTAGTGATGCAGGTGGTTTTATTTAAAGCAATTACATCAAAGCAAAAACGTCTGCTGATTCAGCTCATAAAAATCATTGATGCATAAAATCCAACAATATTTGTCAAGAAAGGAAAAGGGAAGGGAAGACTGGGAGAACAGAGGAAGAAAAGGCAACCCAACCCCATAAATGCACACGAGACAAGTTTAACTCTTTCATGAAGCATTTGCACCCTTGTGTGGGGGGAAAATGGATGTGGGAAAAATCCTATGGGAGCTGGAGGGAGATGGAATTAAGAAAAGCCATCTCTCTTCCACATGATTTATCTCTGATGGAAGCTTCTGGTCCAGCCAGCAGCTTGGGAGTGTCTTCATTTACAATATTCCTTCCTGAAATCTGAAAGCAAATGGAAACGGGGGGGGTCAGCACCTGGAGAGAGATTTCAAACCATTCCAAGAGGCACGAAAATATGGATTTATTTCTTAGAGTAACCATTTGCAGTCACCCACAACTCTGGTATGAAAAAGCCCCCCCCCAAGTGAGACAGACTGTGGGTAAAATGATTGCCCAGATCCACCCTGCAGGATGCAGGAGAAAATGCCATGAGAATTCCATCAGGGACAGCTCCTGGGCTCTCCACTCTCTGCTTGGTGTCATTTCAGCCCCATTTATTAAATCCTAATTCCCTTGGAATGAGTCATGGAATCTCAGAGCTGATCACAAGCCCTGCCTGACAGAAGTGCTGTCCTGCAAACAGAGGCACAACCCTGGGGATTAATCCTGGATCAGCAAGAGGAGATTCAGCCCCCAGGGAGGGTGAGCTGTTTGCTTTTCTTGGATGAAGTAACTGCCCATTGCCCATAAATTAATTCAGCTCCAAACACTCTCCTTCTGCACAGTGCTTTCTGCCCAAACACCACGCCAGGACATTTTTGGGCTCCATCTCCCTCCCTCTGAGGTCACAGTAGAGCAGGCACTGTTCCAGCCCTGCCAGGCTTTCTTTTTCCAATCAAGAAAAAAAAAAAAACCCAGTTTGTGCCATGCCCAAAGCCTTTAAAAGCCTAATCACTGCTTGCATCTTGTGGCTCCACGATGAAAGGATGGGAAGGGAGCTGGCTTCTCATTCCTGCTTTTGCCATGAGGTTTCTCATTCCTCTTTGGCTGTGCCTTGGCCACTCACTGATGGGACTGTTCCTCCCTCCTGCTGCCCATCAGAAGGTCCCTACAGCCACCAATTTAGGGGGAAGAAAGTCATGATTACCTTTGTCTAAATCAATGTTCTTTGCTGGGAAGCTTCTGGCTTGCTCAGCCTTCTCCTTCAGGATGTTGTTTTTGTAATCTGTGCAAGGGAGGAGCAGAATTCACACAGGCATTAGGATATTAAAAGAAAACAAAGAGTTTTGTGAGCAAGACAGAGGTGATCAGTCCTTCCTTCGAGGTCTGGCACCTCTGATTTCTAGGAATTACTTGTGGAGTTACTCAGCAGGAAAACAGCTCTGAGTTCATTTTAGCCCCTGGCATTAATCACTTGTGCAAACTTCAGCTCCTTGCTCCTCACAGGCACCACAGATCCTTCCAGCTCTGGATTATTCTGCAATAGCTCACCTAGAGGAGACTGATGCAATTATCCAGAGATTTTGCTCTCCAGGGACACACAGAGAAGGATTTTTTGCAACCCACCCTCTGCAATTCCTTTCTTTGCTTCCAGTTTTGTATCTCTCTTGTTTACTGGGGCCTTTACAGCAATTCTTGGGGGCTGAGGCTTGTCAGCTTGTTCTTTTAAAGGCTGCACCTTTGCTGGGTAAAGAAAGAAATCAAAGGGACAATTATTTCCTGGCTTATCAAGCAAGCTGCAGCTGGTGTGAACATGGCATCATGACAAAGCTTCAGGAACCTCAGGGTGCTGCAGACAAGAGCATCAGTTTTGTGAAATGGATTCACTCCAGGTCCCAGCAAGAACCAACCCCTGATCACTTTTTGACACAATAAACTCAAGGCTGCACCTTCAAACCCCAGCAAGGAGAGGCAGCTATCTTCAGGAATGTTGGAAACTCCCCAAATCAGTCCTATAAATCCCAAAAAAAATCACTTTCACAGTGTGAGATGAGCTTCCTTCCCCTCTTCCCAGTGTCTTTCATTTTACCACGAGTTCCAGGGGGATTTGGATTTTCTCTTTTCTATCTCAGGGCCTCTGCTGGAAGTTTTCTTCCTCTCATTCTCTGTTTATCTGCCCTAATTGCTTCTTGACAGAAGGCCCAAAGGTTCACGGAATGATTTGACATCCAGGGAGGAGAAAATCAGAAAGTTAAACCAAACTGGCTTCAACAGAAGGTGGAGACAATGAACTCAACTAACTCAGCAATTCTCTTTACCCAATTTTGGTCAAATAAAGTCCATGCCCACTGCCAGAGGTTAAAGAATGGGTTAAGTCACTTCAAAACATCCAAGTGCTATTAGAGATTTCAGATTTACAAGGATTTTGACCTGGTTTGGCCAGGGATACCTACCCAGCCTGATGTCTTCACTTTTGTGTGGGGTCAGGTCTGTCGTGTCCACTGTAAATTCTTTAAGATTCACATCCTTCCTATAAAGGGAACAGTGGTGGAAAATGGTGTTGTCCCATCCTTTCATAACTGGCTCCTTTCACACTTTTTCACAGTAGCTTTTCTAATGCTGCTTTAGAGAACTTATTTCATTTTTAGTTATTTTCCCCCCCTGTGTTTGTCCAGATCTTAGAACAATGGGCAGCCAATCCAATAAGGAATTTCCTTATCTTTTCCACTTTAATCATCTAAAATAAGGTCTGGAGGAGCCCAGGCCCATGATCTCACCTCACAGCAGATCTGTGCATTATTCCTTTCCCACCAACTCCCAAGGTCATGTCACACAAACTCCATCCCTGAATCAGTTCCCAAAGAGTAACAAGAAGAATTTCAATTGCCAAATCAGCCCCACAAACCATTTTCTCCTTCCACTTCTTCCTCTTAACCAGATTTTCAGCTGGTTTAGGCTCTTAGCTGAGGAGGGAGCGGGCATGAGTTCATTTCAATGCATTGTAAACAGAATTAATAATATTAATCCCATTATAATTAATTACACTTACTCTCCATATTTCTTCACGTTGTATTCATAACCTAAACAGGAGGAAAAAGCAGAATGAGCAGTCCCAGGCAGGGCAGATCCATTCCTGCTGTTGGCTTTTTCTGTGGCACCCAAAACCTGACACCTGTGGGTGTCACCCAGAGCTCCCAGGGTCCCTTTATGGAATCCCACAGAGTCACCCAGCACACCTGAGTTCCCAAGGGAGGAATCCCACTTGGGAAGGGCTTTTCTCCTCCCTTCTACAGAGCAACCCAGCAAACCATGAGTGGGATTCAGCCAAAGCCTGGACCTGATGACCTCGGAGGTCTTTTCCAACCCCAGCAATTCTTTGGGACGTTTTTACACCACGCCAGCCCCGCAAATCCTCCCCCAGGCAGCTTCCTGGTTTTCCAGGAGGGGATCCCTGCCTGCAGCAGCGTTCCTGGCAGGAATTATTTGCAGAGTGATGTCCCAGGATGTCCCTCCAAGCAGCACAGGACAGGTTCTCCCTGGCCTCACCTCTCCCCCGGCGCTTGCGGGTGACGAGGACCACGATGATGAGGAGGACGAGGAAGAGCAGCAGAGTGGCCAGGATGTAGCCCAGCTGCTGGAGAAAGTGCATCCTGCTCTCAGGGATGATGACATTGATGACATTGTGGCCCCTGACCACGTTTGGATCTGAGGGAAGGAAAAGAGTGAGTCACTGGAAGGGGAATCCGGAGAAAAGCAGGATCACGGGTGGGAATGCTCAGGGAGAAAATCTCCTGAGTTGCAAGAGTTAAAGGGCAAATCAGTGCCTGATTTACACCACCCTGCACCTCTGGCAGGTGGGAGATGCTGTGCTCTTCACCAGATCATAATTCCCAAGGATTTAACAGGATGCTGCAGGTTCCTTCCCTGGGATCAGTCATCTCTGGCCATCAGAGCGTCCTTGCAGGGGAGAATTTCACAGCAAAGCCATCCCAGCCAGCCCCAAACCTTCCAGAGGGTCACACAAACCTTCCTTTGGGTCCCTTTCAACACACACTCCACGCTGCTCTGGCTCCAGGACAGCAGCCCCTCCTTGCCAAGAGTTACAATTTATGGAGTGGGAAGAGTTTTCAATGCCAAAAAAATAAGCTTTCCTTTGAAATGAAATAAAAAAATCGATAAATAACTTCCCCCCCCAAAAAAAACCCAAAAAAAACCCCCAGAAAACAAACCCACAGAGGAAAGCCAAGATTCCACTCCTTTTGTGGGTGCAGCAGGATTTCTGTTCCACAGCACAGGGAAGGGGAGCTCAAAACTTTTACGTGGAACTTTTTTTTTCTTTTTGTAGATCTCAAATAAATAGGTCAATGTCTTACACATGTAAAGGGGAAGTGACTTCTCTGCTTGCAGCAGTCAGAGGAATGGACAAAGCCAGCCCAGGCATGGATGGAATCCCACAAGACTGTGCTGGGAGGGGTTTTTTTCCTTCAAAACAGAGCTGAAATGACACCCTCACCCCTTACAAGGAATTTTCACAGAGCACCAGGCAAGAACAGGATGGAGCCCTCACCTCCCATTCCCTTGGGAGCTCCCCCTGCTAATTACCCAGAGGGAATAAGGGAAAAGTGGGAGGAAATACCTCAAAAGCCACAGTACCCTTTAGCAGATGTGTTCTGACACTTCTGGAAGGGCTGGCACAGGGACTGGTTCCAGTTTTTTGGGGGCAGTTTTGTTTCCAGTGTTTGAAAACACCAACCCAGCAAAAATAAAATCAAATCAGGAAAGAATGGATTGGAATAAACACTCTGAAACCAGAGCTGATTGTTTGCTAATGCCAGCAGCAGTCCTAGAAAACCAAAAAGCTTGAGCAGCCTGCTCTGTTCTGGTGGCCCAGTGCTCCACTCCAGCAGCACTCTGCTTTTTACTGGGATTTCCAGCTGTCCTGTGCTCCCTGCAGGCAGTGCTGGAAACACCATGGGATTCCCACCCTGCCAAGCTAAAAAAAAAAAGGAATTCAAACCAAGGAACCCACTTGCAAAGCTGCAAACAGCACATGTGACAGCTCTGCTCTGTCACATCCCTGGCTCCTTTCTGCCATAATGAGATGGTGCCACAGCAAAGGAAGGGATTCTATTCCTGGCTTTTTGCTTTCCCACAGAACTGCAAGACAGGGGCAAGAGCTGGGTTGAACTTTGGGCAACACTGAGGAGGTCACTGCAACAACAAACAGTGGAAGCAGAGATTTAATAACTTTGGGCAAGGGACAGCTCAGTCACACCAGTGAATGTCAGAGCCCAGAGCAGGACCACGACTCCTCACCCTACTCCAGAACTGAAGCTGGGGTGGTGAAGGTTTATTCCGGAACCAAGATCTGATCTCCCAGCTCATCTCACATCCACCTGCCCCAAATTCACTCCCAGGACACTTTAACCACTGAAAAATAAATCCTAATGGGGTGGGGGGAAACCTAGGCCAGAGGTGCCTTAACATGACCTTCCCCAAGCAGCAAGGACCAAGTTCCTCTGCTGGCAGAAGTGGAGAGCTCTCCACAAACCTGGCCAAGGGCTGACAGTATTTGAGCACTCATCACGAGACACAGCAGATTCAGAGCAACTCCTGAGTGCAAATGCTCTTTTAGTAGACATCCAGCACATTGACAGTGCTGAGCCTGACAGCAGCACTGAGCCCCTGCTTCTCTTCCAAACAGGATGAACTTTCCTGCCTGGGAATGGCCCTGGAGCTTGGGGCAAGGCCAGGAGCTGAGGCTGCTGCCTGAAGAGAAGCTCCTTGCTTTGCTTTTTTTGTCTCCTCGTTTATGTTGTGCTCCCCAGGAGAATTCCAGGCAGTTTTTCATGGAATGGGGCAATGCCTCAGCCTCCCCTGCTGCACCCAGGCAGGGCTGGTAAAGGAAACCTCTGGATGTCTCCCACATTCCCATGGACTCAGCACATTTTTGTGTGTGGTGCTCTCAGCCCAGCTGAGGGGTCACTGCCTGCAAGGGACAAAGCTCAGTCCCAGAGCTGCTGCTTTTGACAGTGGAAGTGAAATTCTGTCAGGAAGGGAAATTCCTCCAGCACTGGGGGCACCACAGCCAAATTCAGCCAGGTTGAATCACTCAGAGGTTCCACCTGGTTTCTGAGCACTCAGAGCAACATCCAGGAAAGAGAGGAACCAATTTTTGGGTGAACTACTCTGGAAACAAGACCTGGCTTCCATCTGTGGATAAGGCTCGAGGAGCTGTGTGCAGGAACTCTGATATTTGGATATCCTGGTCTCCAGCAACCTCTCCTCAGCACTGCTTGGATTTTCTGGACACCAACCTTAGCCCCAGGGAAAAAGTTTAGGTCTCTATGACTCGAGAAAGCCAATTTCTACAGGAGAATAAACCTATTTAAAAATGTATGAAGCAAATCAAAATTCTATATTAAACAGCCAATAAATATTAAAACACAATGAATATTTTAAGGTGTTAATAAAGAACTATACCCAAAAGACTTTTAAAAAAAATAATATTAAACTTGGGAATTTTTTTTGTTTTATTTTTCTGCCCGAACGAAGCACGACGGTTTTGAGTTTGGACAGGCTGACAGATGATAGCTCAGTGCAGTGGAAAATATGAAAATTGGTTTATGGCACACACACACACAGAGACACACACTAAAAAAAAGTAAAGCTGAAGGGTGGAGGAAAATTCCTGGTGGTTGATTCTGCGTGGTCTGGCACCTTGCACAGCCTAAACATCCGTGCAAAGGGGAGAGCAGCTCTGCTGAGAGGAGTTGTGACAGCAAAGGCAGGGCTGCATCCAGCCCTGCCCACACCTCCTCCTGATCCACAGAGGTGTGGAGGAAAGGGAGCCAACAAAAAGGGAAAGGGAGCTGCACAAAACCACAGAGCAGACCCAGCTTGTTTGCCTCAGGGGCTGTCAGCAGTGCAGAACTGCCTGGGGCAGAGGGGCAGGAGCTGCCCTGTGCCCACAGCACTGCAAAGGGGGACTGACCCTCACTTCTGTTTACATTTCTCAGGGCCTGAGGCAGTGAGGTGTCCTTGATTCCCAGGCCCAGAGAGGAATTGTTTTGTCTGACCAAAAGGGGAAAGCTGTAGCTAATACTCTATATGGATTGCAGGCTAACAAATATATGAAAAAATATAAAAGCTAAAATCCTAAGGCATTGACCCCAGTGATGGGGGGGCACCCCACGGTATCCTCACAGCCCCTGTGCAGCTCCAGGTGCACCCAGGTGATGGAAACAGCTTGGAATCAACTGGGGCTGAGCTGGCTGAGCTCTTCAGAGCCCCAAAGGTACAGCTGTGGATACTTCTCATAGTGTGCAAAACCTCTCTGTGAAAAGTCCACAGAATCACAGAACGAACCAGGCTGGAAAAGACCTTTAAGATCCAACCTATGACCTAACAGCTCCTCATCTACTAAACCATTGTCTTAAGTTGCATTGCAAGATGTAACCAGAAGTGTGTATTCTATTCCCATCTAGGGCAGTAGTNAGGCAGAGAGAGCCTGGCTTCTCCCAGCAGCAAGATTTCCTCCAAATTCCCAACGAGGGGGGGGAAGAGAGAGAAGCCACCCACCTGCAGCCGGCGCCACGCCGTGCGTGGTGAGGTTCACCACCTTCCTCTCCCTCTCGGGCTCCCTGACCGACAGGTGGTAGATGCGGCGCTCGTGGAGCCCGCAGTAGTGGTGGTGCAGGTGGCAGGAGTAGGTGCCCTCGTCGGCGCTCTCCAGGTGGGAGATGCGCAGGGAGAAGTCCCCGAGGGCGAAGGCGCCGCGGGTCACGTTCATCTTCTGCCGCAGGAAGAGGGGCCCGTAGGAGCGGCGCTCGCCGGACGCGTACAGATCCACCAGGCGGTCGGCGCGGTCGTGGGGCACCCCGGGCGGCTGCCGGTCCCAGTGCACCACCTGCTGCTCCTCCTCGCTGTGCCGCTCCGTCCAGATGTGGTCGCGGTTGACGCACGGCAGTGTGGCTGTGCTGCCCTCCGGGGCCACCAGCACCGCCTTCTCGCCGTCCCAGTACTCGCTGGCCTCCTCGCCTGGCGGGGAAAGGCAACTTTGGGATGGGCGTTTTGCCCCCAAGCCCGCCCGTTTCTGCCCCCAGCCCGCCCGTTTCTGCCCCCAGCCGTCTCGTTTTCCCCACATAAACGATTTAAGTTGCCCTCCCAGGTTTCCTGGGAACTTGGAATCAGCGAAGTTTTGGGCCGATTCGCCGTCGCGATCTTGCGGGCGCGCAGTCGATGCGAAGTTCCCACCCTGCACCAAGTGGCAGGGACAGCCAGGCACAGCTGAGCTTGCTCCCAGATCCTGGAATCCTGAATTCCAGGTGGCAGGGACAGCCAGGCACAGCTGAGCTTGCTCCCAGAGCCTGGAATCCTGAATTCCAGGTGGCAGGGACAGCCAGGCACACCTGAGCTTGCTCCCAGAGCCTGGAATCCTGAATTCCAAGTACCAGAGACAGCCAGGCACAGCTGAGCTTGCTCCCAGAGCCTGGAATTCTGAATTCCAGGTGGCAGGGACACACCTCAGATCCCTCTCAGAGCCTGAAATCCTGAATTCCAAGTGGCAGGGACAGCCAGGCACACCTTGATTGCTCTCCTGGAATCCTAGAACACCACAAGATTGGAATCCTACAACACACCCCCTCCCAAAATCTTAAAATGGCACAGCTTGAACATGCATGAACGTGAACAACCCTGGCTTTTTCACATTTATTTCAACAGTTAGCAAAAAAAACCCCACCTTTATCCTCTACTTGATGAAGCAAGGCCACTTTCCCCTCCTTCTAACTCAGAGTTAATCTCCTGCTTCAGAAAGCAGGAAGCAAATTCCCTCCACAGGCTAAGAATGGAACGAGGTTCTTCATCCCAATCCTCTGAGCAGGAAATGCTTTCCTGCCCACAAAGGCCCTAATTACTGGAGGAGCTGAAGCAGCACTGCTCTGTGTTTGGCTCTTGAAAAGGAATAACAGAAGAAGCCAGAGCACAGAGGAGCAGACTGGGGCTCTCAGGGTGTTTTTATGGCACTGTGAGAGCAGCAGAGGAGATGCACTTCCACCCCAGCAGCTCCTCTGCTGTTATCCAGAGGTTGAAATGGATTTTAATCCATTTCAGTTACCAATTTGGTAACGACCAAGAGCAAACACTGAGCTGAGCAGGCTCCAGGCACTGTTTGGCCAAGGAAGAAGAGAGCTTTGTAAATAAACCCTCTGAAACTCAGGGAAGCAGACAGCAAAGGAGCACAGAGAGCACCAGGCTCAGTCTCCTGTGGCAGCTGTAAAACCCTGAGCCTGTAAAACCACACCCACCTCTCTTGGCGATGACCAGCTGGATTTTCACAGTTTCATACAGGTGGCAGTAGTGATGGTGAAGGTTACAGGAATATGTGCCCTCATCACTCTCTGCAACACCTGTAGAGCAGGGGAGAGAGAGGAATCCAGTGTTTTATACTGAGACAAGGGTTATTTGTGTAATTTGCAGTTTCCCAAATCCTTCTCTGAATTCTCGTTCTAAGCCATCCTATCCCACCAGGGTGGGTTAAGCAGAGACAAATCATCTCACCCAATATACTAATTTGGTCACCTAATGAAATAATTTGTTCAGTTGATTAGCTCTTGTGAGGAAGGCATTTCTATTAACAGGTGGAAAGAGGAAGCTGGCTTAGGTTTAGCTGAGAGCAGACACAGGAACAATGACCATGGAGTGTTCATAGTTCAGGAACTGAATCACAGCCAAAGGGCCACAAAAAAGCCCAGGTGGCTTTCAGGTTGCTACAAATTCTTTTTCAAAGCAGGTCTGTTTCAAAGGCAAATAAAAGACTCAGTGCTTCAGAGAACCTCACAGAATCACTGAGGTTGGAAAAGAATTCCAAAGATTGAGTCCAACCTCCATCCCCACCTTGGACAACTCCAGGGGTGGGGACTCCACCACCTCCCTAAGCAGCAATTCCCATGTTTAAAAACCCTTTCCAGGGAAAAAAAATCCTCCTCAATCCAGCCTGAACCTCCCCTGGGGCAGCTGGAGGCTTCACTTTGAAGCAAAACCAGAGGGCTGCCCAGGAACTTCCTCCTGCCTTGAATCTCCAGCTGAAAGCTGTGCTTGACTAAGTGCCCAAGGAGCAGAAACTAATTAATTGATGTAAGTGTCCAGGAATGCATGTATTTGGTAAGAGGAAATGCTGAGAGGGTTTTGATCTGCTGAACGTGCTGAGCTGGGCAGGTTTTTGGGATAGACTTGGAGGTGCACAAGTAACCAGAGCACTGATTGCCACCAATGCACTGAGATTGCTCCCAGACCCTGGAATGCTGAATTCCAAGTCTCAAGGACAACCAGGCACCTCTAAAATTGCTCCCAGACCAGTTATAGAGACTCCTCCACCTCCCTGGGCAGCCCCTTCCAAACCCTGAAATCCCTCCTGCGAATTAGGCTTATTAACCTGGTATTATTCATCAAAAATACCTTGTGAACCAACCATTTGCACCAAAACCCACAAATCCCACCGAGCCCCAATGTGGGAAATAGTAACGAGATAAACTGGGAGATAAACTGAGAGAAAAGCTGGGAGGTAAACTGAGAGAAAAGCTGGGAGGTAAACTGAGAGAAAAGCTGGGACACAAACTGAGAGAAAAGCTGGGACACAAACTGAGAGAAAAGCTGGGAGGTAAACTGAGGGAAAAGCTGGGAGGTAAACTGAGGGAAAAGCTGGGAGGTAAACTGAGGGAAAAGCTGGGACATAAACTGAGAGAAAAGCTGGGAGGTAAACTGAGGGAAAAGCTGGGACACAAACTGAGAGAAAAGCTGGGACACAAACTGAGAGAAAAGCTGGGACGTAAACTCGAAAAGTTCCTTGAGACACAAACAAAACTCACTGAAAAAACTCAAACTATTATTTCACATCCTTGCTTGCTGTATCATTGTATCTTCTCCACTTTCAGGCTTTGCAGCTGCAGCTAGCTCAAAGTTCTCTGCCCTTTCTGTTTCTGAAGCCTGCTGTCACAGCTTCTTCTCACCCTCCACAGGAGAGAGAGGGGAAGAAAAAAAAAAGCTCCCTACCTTTGATCACCAGCGAGAAATTCCCATCTGCAAAAGCATTCTGGGGCATCAGGATCCTGCCCTGGTTGTAGGAGCTGTAGACACGCTGGTCCCCAGCTGAGTACATGTCACAGAGCCTCTCCATCCTGCTGTCCCCGTAGTAGGAGCTGAGCAGGTCCCAGTGCACCACGCGCTGCCGGTCGTTGAGGCGGTCCTGGGTCCACACCATGCGGTGGCTCTTGCAGGGCAGCAGGGCCTGGGAGCCCAGCACGGCGCTGATGTTCAGCACAGACACCACCACGCTGCTTGGGTTGGAGGCATCGGCTGGGACTGCAAAAATAACCAGGAGCAAACAGGTAAAAAAAAACAAAACCAAAAGAGTTGTAGGGTTATGGAGTTAATGGTGTGAGAAGGTGATGGGTGATGTTTTGAGCTTTGGTGTTTTTCAGGTTCTGTACGGCCCAGGTCACTCAGCTCTGCACAGAGCAGGGACACATAACAAATCCTGGTCCTGCTGCACACCAAGGACAACTTTAAGCCCCAAAAGCACAAACAAGGGTGGCTGGAGGGAGAAAACAAGGATGGGACCTCACAGCCTGCAGCTGTAACTGGACAATTAAACCCCAATGTGCAAATGGACCAGAACTTATCAAAGTGTGAGAGCTCATGATCAGTTGTCCATTTTGTGACCATTTTGGGTGTAGCCCTGGCCAGGTTCTTGTGCTGCCCAAGGTGTATCCTTAAAGGCCTTTCAATAAATATCTTCCCTGGGGAGCCTGTTCAGCACAGACACCATCATGCTGGCTGGGTTGGAAGCATCAGCTGGGACTGAAAAACCAGGAGCAAACAGCAAAAAAAAAAACCCCAAAAAGTTGTAGGGTTATGGAGTTAATGGTGTGAGGAGGAGGCACTGGGGTGGGAGTGCTGGAATCTCTGCACATTTTTGATTCTGGTTTCAAGACCAACACAGGGCACTCTTCTGGAGAATCAAGGAATCCTGAGCTGGAAAGGACCCAGAGAATCACTGATCCAACCTTATCCCTGCACAGACACCCCAACAATCCCACCCCATGCATCCCTGAGAGCAGTGTCCAAATGCTCTTGGGCCTTGGGACCATTCCCTGGGGAGCCTGGTCAGTGCCCCTCTCAGGGGGAAGAACATTTTCCTCATCAATAAAACTTTTAACACACAGATTTCATTCATGTCTGTTACCAGGACTGTACACTCGAGCTGTCCTGCCCACCTTCCTAATCCTGACCCCCAGTTTAGTCCAGGTTTTAGAGACACCAGTGCATGGGTAAACAATCCATGGAAGTTTGGAAAGGCATGCCACGGAATCAGAGTCACTCCTCATGATCACAGAACTTGGCAGATTTACAGAGATGCCACTCACCTGAATATGAGCTCACAGAACCTGTCAAAGCAGAAAATAAAGAGTGTCACTGACAACGAAAGGATAAAACAGCTCCAAACACACCCCAAGTCAGCAGCCACCTCTGTTCTTGCTCCATCAATTCCCCCCTTCCCTGTTCACACTGATGTTTATATCTGCCTGCTCCATTTCCCACTCCTGCCACACACTTTGTCTGCACAGCTAATTCCCTGATGCTCTGGATGCATCAGCTCTCTCCAACTCACATGACTCAGATCCACACAGGAAGAACTTTGCCAGAGATGAACCAATTCCTTTGATTCTGCATTTCTCTGGTCCAGTCCCTCCTGCTCCTTGTGTGGGAGGGGTCTAGAAGGTCTCCTGGCATCAGGCTTTTGATTCCCAACACAACACCACCATTCATCTCCCCACCCAGCCAAACCCAAGTGGGTTCCATCAAAATCATTGGAGGTTTTGTCCTGCTAATGTCAGAGGCACAAAGTTCTCCAGACAAAGGCTGTATTTTTTTTTTTTTTTNAGACAAAGGCTGTATTTTTTATTTTTTTTTTTTTTTTTTAGCCCTGGAATTTATGAATTTCAAATTCAACTCCAGACTGGGGGTATTTGAGCACATCCCCAAGTGCTGAGAATAAACTTGGTTTCCTCCTTTTTTTCTATCACAAAACACTGGGCAGGGACAGCAGGGAACAAAAAATGAGCAGCACTCCCTGTTGAACTGCCAGCTCAAAGGCACTTCAAGTAGGAGGCATTTTTTCTTTTACATTTAAAATCTCAGCATCACAAAGAGAAAAATCAAATCTTGGACAAGGTCTGTGCTCTTTGTATGTAAGAAAGAGACCTCATAATTCCATCATTTGATTGTCTCTCCTGCAAAATATGTCAGCTGCAGCCCTTGTCTCTGCAAGCCAGGACTCAGATTTAGCTTAGAAAAAAACAAAGGAATGATAAAAAAGCTCTTCCACAAGCACCAAATCAGCCAGGAAAAACCAGTGTCACTGCAGGCACGGGCAGCAGCTGCCAGCAGAGCAGAGGTGTCACTGTGTCCAGGTGATGTCCCTGTGGCTGGGTGGGAGTGGTTCAAGGGGACAAGGAGATGTCGTGACACAAGCAGCGATTTGTGAGCTGGGGGATGGGGTCTGAGGCTGCTTCCAGAGCCCTGCAGGAACAACAAATTGATTTGGTGCCACAGAAACATCCTCTGCTGGCTCAGGCAGAGGAATGAAGGCATTCACTGCTCTCCTTTCCTCTGGCCAGCTAATGGGAAAAACACGGAGCAGCACCGAATCCACGAAGCAGATTTATGAATGCAGCATTTGAAATCCAACAAGTGGCCAAAGCTCAGGCAGCCAAAGCTCTGAGCTCACACCAGCACAACCTGGTTCTTCACCTTTTTGGATTCCTGCACCTGTCAGGGCAAGGAGCACCTTTCCCTTCCATGCCCCTTCCCAGGTGGAGCTGCTGGAGCCTGGGCAGCCATGGGTGCTTCTCCAAACACAGCTCTCTGTGAAAAAGGGGCTTGGCTGGCATGGAACAGCTCTTAGACAAGAAAAGCTGATGTCTTGTGGGTTCTTTTCCCCTCCACCCTTAAAACTTCAGCCAGGAATGCTGCTGCTTCCTCAAAAAGTCATTCCAAGGTGTTTCTGGTTTGCCCCTCAGTGAGCAGGAGATGCTGCGTCCTGTTGGGACCAGGGAAGAGCCTGTGGATTTTATATTTTGCATTTTATAGCCTGGATTTGTGACTTGCTGGCTGTTGCCACACAGAGCTGGGTTGACACTGAGCACCACAGCAAAAGCCATTTTAGATGAGGTGAACCTAAATACTGGAGCTCAGCACAGAGAGGTGAGAGAGAAAAGGTTTCTCCCTTTGGGCACACACAGAGTCTGGACAGAAATTTTGGGTCTGAACCTGCCCTAGGATATCATCCATAGTTTGACAAAAAGGTGCAAATATATTTTAAAAAAGGAAAGAAAAAGAAAAAAAAGTGACATTGCAGCCAAGCAGCAAAATTCTAGAAGGGAAAAAAAAAAAAGGATAACTCTTCACAAGAGGCACAGGAGCTCCAGCAGACAAAGGATGAAGAACTGATTGTTCTGACTCCCCAGCCATGCTGGAAATCTGCACACATCCATCAGCTCAGGGGTAAGGCTCAGACTTATTTGACAGAGCTGTAAATGAGATCACTCAGAAACCTGAGGAATCCAGGATGTCTCTGATCTCTTGCACGCCTGGAGAAAATGGAATTTAGAACAACAGACCTTCAATAACCTGAGCAGAGAGCAGCAGTGGAAGGAGGAATGAGCCTTTTTCTCTTTTCAGTGTCCTCCCTCTGCTGTGGGACCCTGCTCTGCTGTGGGGGATGAGCAGAGCAGCCAAGCCCTGCTTTTGAAAGGGAATTTATGACACAGCAGCTTCTGAACAGAGATAAAGCCACAGCCCAGTAAAGGTGACAGCTCATGAACTGCAGCACTGGGGTCAGCTGGAAGCAGGGATTTTGGTGAGCCACCTGTAAAACCAAAGAGCCTTCATGCACCTGGTGACAGCTCTGACCTCTGCCATCACAGGACTCCAGCACCTGGAGCTTCTAAACCTCAGCTGCCTTCAGAGCTGTCACAGAACTCAACTGTGGCTTTCGTTTTAAAATTCCAAGTTCCATGGGATGGAGAGTCACTTTGTCTTCTCTGGGTGATGTAACCACAAAAAAAACCCAAACAAAGCACAAAAAATCCCCACCAACAAAAGACAATTCTCTGCTGTCCCCTGACTCGTTCTGTGCTGACTCAGCAGGATCCCAGAGATCCTCTGTGGTCTCACAGTAGAGGAAGAGGAAATCAGCCTGGAAAACGATTTCTTAATCCCTTGTAAAAGGCAGAGCCAGCTCTTACTTCTTGAATCCCATCCATTTTTCATGTGAAGAATTAAGCCACAAAAACCTGTGGGCAAACTAGAAGCAAAAGGCTTGGGCTGTGAAAGATGTGTGACATGCCCAGAGCTCTCCAGGCAGTGTCCTTGGAGCAGGGCAAGGACAGAAAACTGTCCCCTGAGTCCTGCCTGGACAATCCTGGGATGAACTCCCTCCTGGGACACAGGAGCTGCTGCAACCACTGAGTTCCTGCTTCATTCTGGGGGATGCAAAACGACCAGAGCAGAAAAGCCCTGCAGAAAGGACACGTTCTTCCCCAAGTCTGTGAGTGCCAGATCCCTCATTTCTCCCACAAATCCCTCTCTTTCGAGGGGCTTTTATGGGCTCTGTAGGGTCATGACACAATAATGGGAAAAGCAGCAGCCTGTGCCACCACACTGTCCCCCAAACCCTCTGGGGAGTGGCAGTGGCTCCATCCTGACTCTTTAGAGGGCTGAGAGGCCCTGGTGGCTTTTGATGCAGCAGCAAGGTGACAGTGACATAAATGATCCCAGCTCTCCTCTGGGAACCACATTCTTTTAAACCCACTGAGCAGTAGCCAGCAGAAACATCTGGGCCCATCTGGAAGAGGGATATGGTGAACAAAACAGCTCCTCCTAAACTTATCCCATTCAACTCCTGTCCAGCCTGCAAGATTCAGCTTTTCAGCAAAACAGAATTTCCCTTCAAAGCCCACTGATGGTCGAGCCAGGCTTTGAACTGGGATTTTCTCTAAATCTCTATGTTTGTTTATTTTTAAAGGCTTCCTGGGACAACTTTCCCAGCAGCAGAGTCTCCCACTTCCAAAGAGGATGTCAGAGCCCTTCAATACCCATCCAGGCCCAACAATTCCAGCACTCCCTGCAGGTAGGAACATGCAGGGAGCAGGAATGTGCTGCCTCGGCAGAAAGGACAGACTTTGTGTCTGCACAAGGAGCCAATCCCCACCTGGGGCACAGACAGGGTCCCTCAGAGATCTGCCCCAGCTTTTCTGGGATTTTAGCTGAGCTTTAGAAACCCTCCCCTGCCTTGTCAGCTTCCCCTTGGCTGCAGGCCCACGGAATGGTTTTGTAGAGCCATTCCAAACACGGAGCTGTTCCTCCCTGAGACATTAACACTTGAAGGAGTGGTTTCTCTTGCAGGAGGGATCACAGATTTTCCTCACAGCACAGATTTCTCCCCTTCCTGTCCTCACTCCTGAGTTACAGCCTGGTTTGGGTGGGCTCAAACATCAGGGCTGCCTGGAGTGCACCCAGGTAAATCCAAAATGCACCTGAAATTCTGTCAGAGATCCTCCATGCTCAGGTGGGAGCTTTGGCTCTGCAGCAGCCCAACCTGCTCTTCCTGCCCTGGGTGCTCTGCCAAACCTCACTGGGAGTCACTGGACTGGTTGTGACAGAACTGTGGCCTCTCCTCCTCCTCTTTAACCCACCCCACACCCCAGATTTCTGAGCCACTTTCACCCTTCTGTCCCTATGACTGATCTCATCATTTGCCAATTCCTAAACCTTGCCTCGGGGCATTGCAAAAATGCCGTGGTGGCATGGAAAATGGAGTCATTAGGGACCAAAGGGAGAACTCCTCACCTTATTCCACCTCAGTGCTGAGGAACTGAGGGGCTCAGGTGTCAGGCACAGCCTTTTAAACAGCCTGGGAAGAGCAGGGGGTCACCAGTCCCTAAACAACTTCTGCTCCTCACTTCCTACTCCTTTCTTGCACCTTGCTACCCAAAAGTGAGTTCTGTCTCTTTCTGCTGACAAGAGGAAACAAAACCCAAAAACCACACAGCCTTTTTTCCCCTCCATCTGAACCCACAAACACCCCCCAGCTGTTTCTGCTTCTTCAAATGTGAAAAAAAAAAAAAAATAACCTTAAATCACATAAATCTGACCGTGAAAACTTTGCTGTACTCACACCACAGCTTACTGGTTTTGAATTTGCTGATAGGAAAAAAAAAAGATTGCACAAACATGCTGAACAGAGCTCCAACAGCCTCAAACATTTTTCTATTCTCTCCCCCCCCAAAAAAAGCAGAGGAAACCCACGACTCCCTCCCCAGATGAAAACAGAGCAAATTTAGGAATCTGAACAGAATCTTACAAAGGTAACAGCTCGAAATCTCACAGCCAACCCCCAGCCCCATTGTGCAGCTGAAATAAAAACAGGCAACACCACCCCAGCAGCTCAGAGCTTACTTTGCTGAAGCAAAATCTGCCACAGGAGGAGTTTTACAAGCTGCTCCATTTCTTCGGCTTCTCGGGAGTTTTCGCCTCTCTTGAAAAACAAACTGAAGACTTTTCTTATATTTTTTTTCCCTTTAACTTTCTTTTCTGTAGCTGGAAAACACTATGACCTCATCAATTTACATCCCCAGAGCTGAGGGCAGCAGCTCAGATTCTGCAGGATTACTCCACCTCTTAACTTGCAGCTGCCCACCTCCCCGGCCCCACTGCACCTCCTTCCCTTCCCTCACACTTTCTGCAGCTCCCTCTCCTCCTTCCCCTCCCTCTGGGACCTTCTGAGCCCTCCCTGACTCTGACATCAAAGTTTCATCGGGTGAAGTTGGTCCCACACAGCTCTGGGCTGACAAAACAAATCTTTCTCCCTCCCCCTAGGGATGGAACCAATTTTCCTCGTGCTTTACTCGATCCAGCTGTTCCTCCCTTTGTCTGACACTCCTCCAGACTGGATTTACTCTGCTGCCTTCAATGGGGTTTTCATCTTGGTCTCCTCATATGGCTTTACTTCCAGCTCCAGTCTCCAAAGACAACCCAGAAAACAATATTTACCCTGTCCTGTGATTTGTAAGCAAGGGCTGGGTATTTACAGGAAAATTACAACGAGTGTAAAGGCAGGAAATAGAGATAAAATAGGAAATAGAGTAGCTGCTGCTAGGATATTAAAAGTAAAATTATGTATTATAGGAAAAAATAAATATATGGTCAATTTTTCTGTTTTCTTGCCATCTGTTGTCAGGTTATTGTTGCTTATGGTTAACACCATTTAGTGGCTTGGATTGATTGGATTTTACAATTCAATCAAATTAGTCATCAAGTGAAGAAAGGGAATTAAAACTGACTGTCCTTAAAAGTCTGTGGGACTCCATAAGAGAACTTAAAAACACAAGTCAGGAGGCTTCCCATGGGATCCATGAGGATAAACTTAATTGCCACACTTGAATTTTTCCTTCGGACATTTTTCTGTCTCTCTGCTCTACCAGAAAATAGATTCCCTCTATCCCAGAGTGGGAAGAGTTTCAGGAAAGAGGAGAATATTTTAATTATAATTATAGCAACCCCCTAAATAAACATTTAAATAATTACACACTGCAACAAGGGGAAACTTTGGGAGCACCCAGATCAGAACTTCACGCAGTCCAGGATCCTGCCTCCAGCATCAGACAGAAGCAGACACTTCCAAACAAATTCCAAGAAACTGAAGCTATTATTATTATTAGATAATATGACCATGAAAAAAAAAAAACCCAAAAGCCTGCTGTTAACTCCACACTGTCCAGGACAGATCCAGAGAACTGGTTTGTTTCTAGGGAAAAACCCTAAAATAATCTTCAAGTAAGAACTTCACCACATTTCTGTGGGAACTCCAACTCTGCCATTTCTATGAAGTGAGGAGATCTGGGGGTAATGGGACAGGAGCAGCCCCTCCCTCACCACCTGAGCTGTGACACCACCTGGATATTCACAAATCCAGCTGCAACCCTAATCCCTCAGCTGCTCTTTGCCAGAGCAGGAATTCCCATTATGCCAATCCCAGAACCACCTGCAGGCAGCAAAGGCTCCTGCCCCCTGTCCCTGACCTGTGCCAGGTGTCACAACAAGGACAGCACTGACCCAGAGCAGCTGCTGGGCCAGGAATCTCCTGCAATCTCCTGGAGTCTCATGGAAGAAGGAGCCTTTCCTGTTGTCTCCATCAGGGAGCCAGACCAGGCTGTGTTCAGAGCAACCTGGAAAATGCCTTTGCTGGGAAGCAAATAGCTGCTCCCACTGAACAGACAGCAAATCCTGCATGCTCTCCTTCCCCTGGTCCCTCCCCACCACGGAAAGGACATTCCAGGCTGCAATCCCACCTTTCTGCCTCCCAGCTGTGGCACTGCAGAGGTTACTGCCTGCTCCTGGCAGGGTTTTTGGGAGGGAGCAGATTGCTGTGGTTGCTGCTGTCATGGACTGGATATTTCCTGACTGCAAGGAGCCAAGTCCAGGCCGAACAAGGCTGAAATCTCCTAAAATCACCCACGGGAAGAGCAGCAGCTTATCTGGGGTTCACAGAGGGGAGGAAATGGACACAGGGCCTGGTTTGCAGATCTCTGCCTTGTCCCCTCTCTAATCCTGCACAGTCTGCTGCCAGCCCTGCTTCCTGGGGCCTTGCCACTCCAAAGACATCCTGGAAGAGCAGCTGTGTCAACATTTTTCCTGGTCCAGGAGCTGAATTTTTAATGAGTTTCTCCACTCTGAGCTGAGCAGTGCTCCCCAGCCTTTCTCCTTCCCCACTCCCAGGGGAACTGGGATTGATTCTCCCAACACCAAGCATCCCTTGGGTGCCCACTGCTCCTCTCCAGCTGACCACAAACCCTGACCAGAGAAAGCAATTTCATCCAGGCAAGGGAAAGGGGCTTTCCAGCAGCAGCTGGAGTGGTTTTGCAGGCTCTGCACCTGCCATCAGGTCAGGTCAGCAGCAGAAGAAAGGCTCCCGCGTTCCCAGAGTCGCCTCTTTTTCTTTGTGGCAAAAGAAAATGGGTATTTCGCACCTAATTCAGCTCTAAAGCAGTGACTCCGGTGGACAAAGCTCTGCTGAAAGTGCAGGGGTCACAAGGGTAATTGGCTTGTGGGAAGTTATGACTGTCAGGAAGTTTCCTCCTCCCCATCTCTCCCATTTTTACCATTTCTGTTTTCAGGCTGCACTGAGAGACTTCCCAATGAATTCAAATTGAAGATCAGCAGCCAGAAAAAACTGAGCAAGTATCAGATCAGGAAAAAGGTCTGATCCCTCCATCCCTTATTGCAGTTTTTGAGAGCCACTAACCCTGGGAAACAGGAGTGGAATGGCCCCTTCCATCCCATCTTCACAGCCATAAAGACATGAATTAGAAAGGAATGCCAGCATTAATTATCTGCTGACACAAATTACAGTACAGGGCCTTGTGTGTGCAGGATGTGTCAACACTCCAGGCTTATCATCAACAACTTCTTTAAATACAGGACCCAGAGTGTTCCACCAGGATCAAAGGAGAAAATACCTCCTCGTGGGAAGAAGAAAGGATCAAATTCCTGGAACAGAAAAGTAGTAAGGAATGCTACAGTTTAGGAATAAAGAGTACAAGAGTACAGCTAATTGGCAGTGGCAAAGGCAGAAAGGATTCTTCAAAATAAAATATGAAAAAGAAAAGAACTTTGCACTGGAACAGCCAAAGAAAGGCACTGCAGTTCAGGGTTAATTTAATTTACACTGCCACCATTTTTCACTTGGTGGCAAAGCTTTTCTCTTTAAACCAAACCTTCCAGCTGCCACCAACCCCTTAAGCAAGCCTGAAATAATCCTTCTCAGAGCAAGAACTGTGAACTGAAAGGACAGAACTGAAAGCCAACCACAATGACAGGGCTGCCAAGCAGAGCCTGTCATTACTGCAGGGCTGGAACAAGGCAGGCACCTCTCAGCCCCAGCATTACCCTGCTTGTTCCCCAGCCACAAACACAAAACCCCTGATTTGCCTTCTCTGGAGGGCACATCCAGAATGACAAGGTGATGGTCTCACCAGATGCTCCTTGGCTTCATTTCACTGGAGTCCACTGTAATCAGCAGCCTGAGATGCAGCCACCAAAGCAGCTGAGGCAAACACAGGCTGGGGGGATGAGCATGGCAGAGCTCTGACACCTTCAGACTGGGGTGAATAAAAAAAACATCATGGGAACATTAAATACCAACCCTGGGACAGCCAGAGACAGGTGAAAGCCACAGAAATGCCCCACTGGCAGTCCCTGCCATGCTGAGCCCAAGCATTCCTCAGTGCCAGGATTGCTGAGGCTGGAAAATCCCTCCAGGATCAGAGTCCAGCCTGTGCCCCATCCCCACCTTGTCCCCAGCCCAGAGCTCGGAGTGTTCCTGGGACACCTCCAGGGATGGGCACTCCCTGGGCAGCAATTCCCACTGAACAACCCTTTCCATGGGGAAATTCCTCCTGATGTCCAGCCTGAGCCTCCCCTGGTGCAGCCTGAGGCTCCATCTTGAGGCAAGGCCAGAGGAACAAGAACAGCAGGTGGGTTTGGGGCTGTCCTTTGCAGGCAGCTCCACAACTTCCTCCTGCCTCCAATCTCCAGCTGGAAGCTTCACTTCCCTGTAACCCAAGGAGCAGAAATTAATTAATGTGCATGTCCAGGAATGCAGGAATTTGGTCAGATGGAAATGCTGAGAGGGTTCTGATCTGCTGGACACACTGAGCTGTGCAGATTGTCTGGGACAGACCTGGATGTGCCCAAGTGAGGAGCTCAACTGCAGCATCCAGAGTTTTCCAGCTGTGTGGATAATCCCCATTAATCCATGTGTCTGTGTGTCCTTCCAGCTCTGCTGTCCTTGGAGCAGGTCACAGAGCTCTGTCTGCACCCACAAGGCATCTCCAAAACCTCCCTGCATTCCAGCACCCTTGGATGGCACAATATTTAAACACCCCCTTTGGCTGGAAAGCTTCAGATTCCTGGGATTCATCTCAAAACCATTAATACAAACCAGTTACAAAAACAGAGAAATTGCCCAGGAAACCAACACTGATTTTTTTTTTTTTGTTCTATTTTTTTTTTTACTCCAGACAGAAGCTACCCAAAAAAACCCAACAACAAAAAACCAAACCCAACTGACCAAGGAGAAATGGGAAAACAACAGGCAGCAAATAAATCAGGGATGAAAAGAGGGACTCAAAGCAGCACCTCACTGATACCCACAGAGCAGGTGCAAATTATAATTTTCTGTCAAGTTTAATATTTTTGGCATACTGTAAGAAGGTAAATCTGAAAAATCAGTTTTCTCTAAAAATAATTTTAGAGCTTTTTTTAAAGAATAAATTAAGTACTTGCTATGATTGCTTCAATTTAAATGCTGTTTAAAAGTAACTAAAATCACATTAAATGTATTTTCTGGTCTCTCATTCATGTGTGCAAGGCTCTCTCTTGGTCACAGCACACTTGGGTCCATCCCACATAGCACAGGCAGCTCCTGGTAGGAAAAAAATTGGAATCTAAACAGACAGGAGCAGGAGGGAGCCATGGAACACAAAAGGAAATGAGTCACTCAAACTCACAGAGCAGAGCAGAGCAGTGGCAGACCTGGGAGCAGAGCCTGGACCAGCTGCACACCAGCCTGGGCAAATTTTGGGAAGAACCCTTATTTTTAACTTTCCATTTCATCCCTCTTGCCTCTCAGATCTTCCCAGTATTCCCATTCCCTAAGGAAATCAGGAGTCATTTCTATCTGCTGCTTCTTTGCCCCAGTGAAATGATATTTTCTACCTTTTATTTCATTTAAATTATTAAGTACTCATCTCCCAGTCTATTCTGAGAGCCAGGGGTGCCTTCAGCACGGAGTGTTAAAGAAAAAAAACAGATATGAGCTCAAAATCCCCCCCATGAACCGTGAATGTGCAGCTCTGGAGTTACAGCAATCAGAACTCCAGGAGTGGTTCTGTCCATGGATCTGCATCTGTTAAATTCTTCCCCAAGGTCCACAGCAACTGGATTTTCCTAGGAAATCCGGATTTGTTTCAGAGCCACTTACAACTAAGTGCTCTTAAACCTAAATTTATACAAAAAAATCCCCCAAAATCAACTTTTGAATCTGGAGTGCCTGAGACAGAAGAGTGTCCAACCCCTGACAGGGGACTGACTCACTCCCACGTGGTTCTGGAGCATCTCAAGCTGTCCCAAATCCACCAAGAATCCATCAGGCTGAGCTCTGGGGGATGGATCCCCTGTCCTGGTGCAATTTGAGAGCTGGCAGACAGCACCGAGGCTCAGGAGGAAATGGCTGAGGCATCAAATCACCCCTTTGAATTTTGCTCAGCCCCTGGCTTTGTCTCCAGAAATGTGGGAGAAAGCAGCAGCTCCTGGCTGCTCCTCATCCACTTTGTGAATTCCAGGGAAAAGCTACCAGAGCTGGCTCCCATCTCTAAAGGGGCAGGGATTTTGCATCCTCTGTCGTTCCAGATTTTGAGGCATTTTCTGTGGAAGTTGTTTATCCCACACAAAGTTCTGGGGGAAAGAGGGGAGAAACAACTGAGCTGAAAAAGTGGTCAAAAACCCTGCATCAATGTCCCAGGTCACTCTCAAGCCCCTGGAGCAGGCTTGAGCCAGAAGCACCCAGCCCTGCTCAAACTGTATTTCACTTCTCTCACAGGCAGCACAAAGTCAGATTTCTCCAGCCTGGGAGAAGCTGAAGCCAGAAGCACCCAGTCCTGCTCAAACTGAATTTCACTCCTCTCACAGGCAGCACTAAATCAGATTTCTCCAGCCTGGGAGAAGCTGAAGCCAGAAGCACCCAGTCCTGCTCAAACTGAATTTCACTCCTCTCACAGGCAGCACTAAATCAGATTTCTCCAGCCTGGGAGAAGCTGAAGCCAGAAGCACCCAGTCCTGCTCAAACTGAATTTCACTCCTCTCACAGGCAGCACTAAATCAGATTTCTCCAGCCTGGGAAAAGCTTGAGCCACAAGCACCCAGCCCTGCTCATTCCTGTGAGGAACAAGAACACTCTGGGAGTCCTCAGGAGCTGAGAGCTGACATTTTGTGTCCCCTTTGTGGCCACCAGCACCGTGCCTCAAACCACACTTTGTGGCCCTAATGCACGTGGGAACAGAGCCCTGGTACCAGGAGGTTCTGACACTAATTGCAGCCCATCCATTGCACCCGCCTAAAAATAATTAAGCAGTGGGATTCCAGCTTATTTTGAGATCAGAAATGACTGGGGAAAGAGTGGAAAAATTAATGGGTTGGTCCTGAAGAGGGTGCTCAAAGGTGCCTGCCAGAGTTGTGTTATTTACCTCAGGCCGTTTCATTAAAAATAAAAATACTTTGGGTGAAGGGAGGTTGCTTGCCATAAATGCAATATAATCCTGCTGCCCAAATTTAGACACAGAAACATGGTCAGCTTTTAAGGGTAGTCTGTGTGAAAAGTGTATTTGCTCAGGATTAACCCAAGAGGACTCTGGCACCATAATTTTAACTAAAAACCCCAGGGTGCTGCTTCTTTTCCTCCCTTAGAAATCAAATGAGAGTTCCTACTCCACTTTGGGGGTGATACCACGTGTGGAAATCCATATTTCTCCCCCAGAACAATGTAGAAATGCATATTTCTCTGTCAGAACAGTGTGGGAATGAATTTCTCCCTCAGAACAAGGTGGAAATACAAATTTTTCCCTCAGAAAAAGGTGGGAATCCAGATTTCTCCCTCAGAACAATGTGGAAATGCATATTTCTCCCCCAGAACAATGTGGAAATGCATATTTCCCCCTCAGAACAGTGAGGAAATACATATTTTTCCCTCAGAAAAAGGTGGAAATCCATATTTTTCCCTCAGAAAAATGTGGAAATGCCTACTTCCCCCTCAGAAAAAGGTGGAAATGCAATTTCTCCCTCAGACAAAGTGGAAAAGTTCAGGTAACTTTACCCTGGCAACCTCACTCCAGAAGGAACTGTTCTTACACTGGAAGCCACATTTTCCTTTNTCCCCCTCAGAACAGTGTGGAAATACAAATTTTTCCTTCAGAAAAAGGTGGAAATCCATATTTCCCCCTCAGAACAGTGTGGAAATGCCTACTTCCCCCTCAGAAAAAGGTGGAAATGCAATTTCTCCCTCAGACAAAGTGGAAAAGTTCAGGTAACTTTACCCTGGCAACCTCACTCCAGAAGGAACTGTTCTTACACTGGAAGCCACATTTTCCTTTGCTCTCCTTTCCACCATGAGACAGTGATGCCTTTTTGGGGCTCCCTAAAACCAGAGGCCAGACAAAATTAGGAGAATAAAAAGCAGTTGTACTTATTGAGGAGCCTTCAGGTACATTTAGGGCAGATGGAGCCCACCCAAAAATGGACCCTGGGTCATGGGTTTATCACACTTTGATCCATTTGCAGATTGGAGGTTAATCCTCCAATTACAGCTTCAAGTAATGAAGTCTTTACCCCAGGTTTGCTGCCCCTAACTCACTTTTATTTAAATTTCTCAGGATCTGAGGCAGTGGGGTGTCCTTGATTCCCTTGATTCCTGGAGAGGAATTGTGTCTGACCAAAATGTGAATACAGCAGCTCACACTGTACGTGGAGTTTGGAGTTCTGCACTAAAGAATTGCAGGATTTACAAACAGATGAAAAATAGAAAAGTCCAAATCCTCAGGCATCAAAATCAGGCAGGGAGAGGAGGTGCCCACTGAGACCTGGGCAAAGCCCCAGGTGCAGGAACTCAAAAACAGCTGGAGCAACCCAAGGGCTGCTCAGTCAAGTCAAGGTGAGCAGTTCCCAGATTTACCCTGGGGATGTTCCTGGTGCTGCTGGGCAGATCCCAGCTGCCTGAGCCATGCCACCCTGGCCTGGCTGTGCCACCCTGGCCTGGCTGTGCCAGTGCTGACAGCAGGGAAAACCCTCTGTCCCTGAGGAAAGAGCCCTGACTCATGCAGAGAGTGAGGCTGGTGAGTAACTTGATGCTGCTCACACTTTGCTGACTCCAACTCCATCTCTTCCACATCTTTTTTCCCTTCAGCTTTAACCAGTTCCTCACTGGCTGGTGATAAAGTTCAGCCAGATTGTCCTACCATGGACTAATTCCCTTAAAACACAGAAATCCCTAAAAAAAACTATTACTTTTTCACCTGCTGTGCCAACTCCTTGCTCACAATTCCACATCCTTGTCTTAACACCAATCGTTTTACAAGTGAGGAAGGGAATTCCAAAGTATTCCAGCTGCTGAGAGGCTCCAGGAGTGGTTTTTTCCTAGACCTGGACACACCAAAGGCAGTGACATTCCCTCAGCACAACACCTGCATGAGCAGCACCAAGCCTCAATTGCTGAACAAGTAAAAAAAAAACTTTTTTTTTAAACAATAGTTCATGTTTTCTACTTCAAACAAAATTTTAGCCTTGTCCAGGTGCCACTGTCCATTCAAACTCCTCCTTTTTCCCATTATTTTGCAGAAAATTCCAGCTACATTCAAGGAGGGGACAAGGCTCAGTTTTAGAGTTCTTATTGTTCATGCAAGGAGCAAGACAAAATAAAAAAAAAAATCCCTAAATCAGGGATTTGGCATGAAAGTGATGCATCAGATGGTTTTCTTAAATTCTCTGACTCACAGAACTCCTTGTTTCAGTTGTATTCCTCAGTTTTGTAGGGAAAGTCAAGCAAGAATGGATTCTTCCACAGGAAAACCAGCACCCTGTGTTTGCTCCAAGCTACCTCAGATGTTGACAGGAGCTACAGTTATTGACATTTTTAATTATTTATTTCAAAAGCAGCAGGGGAAAAAAAAATAACAAAAACCCACTTTTCAAACCCATTTCAGCTGTGCAAGTGCTCCAGGCTGGGTACAGAGTGCTGTTATTTTTGGAGATGTTCAGCCCAAATGACCCCAAACCAGGATGTTTTCCTGGAAAACAGAGAACAGCATGAATGGTGAAAAGAAAAGATGGCATTTGAGTCAGCCCCAGGTGCTGTTTGTAAGATTCAGTGATTTCACCTCAGCCAGGTTTTCAGCTGGTTGGGAATAAGCCTGGTTTGTTAAATTTGGAACCTCTGGATCAGGGATCAGTCCCACCAAAGCAGAGCTGGCTCCAGGATTTGAGGAGCAGGTCAGAGCTCCTGGAGCCAATGTGAAAAAAACAATATTTTGGTTTTTCACATGAAAGTGCCCCATTTAACAGGGCATGAGCTCACCAGAGTAAAGGTGCCCACTGTTCCTGCTCAGGAATTATTAATGGTATTAATTATTTATTATTAATGGGGCTCGGGTCCTATTAATGCCCTGAGAGGTGTTTTGTAAATGCTCATTAACATCCCCTGATATTGGCTGATTTACTCTCTTTTGAGTTATTAAGAAAGAACAGTACCACAGCCAAACATCAACCTCTGCTAAGTGGGCAGATTCAGTGGGATGCAGATGTTTTGGAGAGGAAGAGCAGCTCCTAATAAAGCTTTGTGAGTATATCCTGGACTCATGCTCCCTCTACAGAAAACCAGGGGCACTTTCCATCTCTCTGATTGCTCAGTAAAGTGAGTTTCAAATTCCATCCCGTGGTCAAGAACGTTGAAAGAAGTTGACACACCCCCAGGGTGTGTAAAACCTGATTAGTGCCTTGAAAGACAGAGCTTTTCCACGAGGAAAAAAAACAAATCCTGAGAGATTTAAGATGTTAGGAAGGAATTCTTGCCTGTGAGGGGTGGTGAGGCCCAGAGAAGCTGTGGCTCAGGATGTCCTAAACTGCACCTTGTAGCAATGATATCCAGATAATTTTCAGTTTATTCTCTCCTAGCAGAGAAAAGGGAATCATTTTCAGGGAGTTTCCCAGCTTTAGTTAATTTTAAGCTCGTTCTTTTCCCCCTCAGCCCACCCCACCTCTCTGCCAAATACAAAAGTTAAATCACATTCAACCAACCAGAACTGCCTCAAACCCCAAAAAGAAAAGCAGAACCCAAAGCAGAACCCAGATAAGAAGTCCTCTGTCAGGGTTTATTTTAAATACCTGTATTTTTCACAGCTTCCACAACTCTCTTCAACCATGCAAAACCAGCTGATTGTATCAGGCTTGTCCCAGGCACAAAAGTTTTTGTAGTTAATGAATAATTAGCTCTGAGCTTCTACTTTGACCAACATCTGGATGTTCTACATGACAGAGGTCAGTCAAAGACAAAAAAAACCCACATTTTTTATTAGCACAAAATAGAACACAAAAATAAATGTGCCCTTTAAGGATGCTCACACAATGCCCAAGGCACGAGCACACCAAGGCTCCAGATAAGAGACAACAAAAGCTCTTGCAGGTAAATTTCATGGAATTCTGATCCAATTCCCATCCCACCACAACTCTCAGGAAAACCCCAACCTTTCTGCAGTAAGGCTGTGAAAGAATGCAGCTTAGAAAAGAACTTTCCCAAAGGTTTGTGCCATGTAAACAACAGGAATTCTTTCACTGATCCCATCTTCCCACACCTGATTTGTCTTCAGTTGTCTCATCTCCAAGAGGGACTTGAGAAATTCAGCAGTGACCACAGGACAGTAGTGCCAAACCACCAGAAAAGAGCTCAAACTTTCCCCTTTGGGGAGGAAAAGCTGCCAGTTTGTCCTTGGGAAATTCCTTCCTACTATTTTCAGCACAATCAGAAAAAGGTTAAATGTCATCAACATACTTAAATATATATATATTTTTTTTTAATTACAACTGCAGGTTAAAATTTGTGACAGGTGGGGTGTTTTTTTTTTCATCTCCAAATTGTCCTCAGGTAGATCTTGGGGGTTTGCCACCCAGCAGGAGCACTTCTCAAGCCAGCTTTTTTCCAGATGCGTTCCAAATCTTTTTCAAATTTTATCTAAAAAAGAGGGGGGGGAAAAAAAGAAAAAAAATTGTAACACAGCTTAGAAGCAACAGCCACTGCCCACATATCCCAAAGACAGTGTAGGTGTAACACACAGAGAGGAAACAAAGGGTTTAAGTGTCAAAATATTGAATTTTACTGCAGAAAATACTTCAGAAGACACTAAAATGCATAAGCATTTTGGTAGTATCCATGCTGCTACAGTAGACAATTAAATGGTAAGAAAAATAAGAGGAATTTACCGAATTCACTGCAAATCTGAAGCAGTGGAAGTACAATTAAGTCAAATTTGCATCTGGGCAAGGTGAGAATTCCTAGAGGATGAACTTAATTATATCCCATGAAAGGCAGTGCTGAAGGAGAACATCCCCAGCTTGAACAAACCCCCTCAAGTCTTCCCTCACCCCTTCTATTAAAGGAAATAAAAGGCTTCTATATTAAAAAAAAAAAAAAAGAACAAGAAGCACTTGAGGATAGGGGCAAGAAAGGGAAGAAATTAAGATTAAAGCAGTCTCCCTGACCCAGGGCAGGCACAAGAACTCATCCTTCACATGAACGCTGAAGTTCATCTCCATTAATCACAGATCATTAATTATACACAAATATGTGTATATTTGTAAATTACTGCCATGGAAGGGAAGTCATGCCCAGCAACGATCACATTCATGTTTGGAGACACAGAATCACTGAGGCTGGGCAAGATCTCTGAGACCAGAGTCCAGCTGTGACTGATGTCCACCCTGTCACCCTGCACTGAGTGCCACATCCAGGCACTCCCTGGACACCTCCAGGGACAGGGACTCAAACCTCCAATGCCTGACCACCCCTTCCAAGGAGAAATTCCTGCTGGTGTCCAACCTCACCCTCCTCCAGCACAGCTTGAGGCTAAATGCTGAATCCATTCAGGCTCATTTTTCCCCAAATCCAAAAGAGAGACTGGTTTGCTGCATGGGCACATTCCTGCCAGGGAACTCCCCCTCCCCAGGTGAGCTCACCTGACGCCTCTTCTTGCGCCCCTCCTTTATCCTCCTGCGGATGAACTTCCTCCTCTTGAGCAGCTTCCTGTACTTGTGCCTGTTCATTTTCCTCCTGCGGATCTTCAGGACATTCCTGCACTGCACTTTGCCACCCAGGGCTCCTTCTCTTTCCTCCACATCCCCTGTCCCAGCAGGAGGGGGACACTCGGAGGGCTGCGGGCTTTCGTGGCTCGCTTCTTCCTGAGCCCCCTCAGCTTTGGGCAGGGAGTACCTCACTGTCAGCCAGCTCTCCAAGGGGCTGATGGAGAGTTTCCTGGGAACCAGGATCTCCTCCAGCTCAGGGTCCAGCGTGTGCCACTGCTGGGGCTGGGCCCCGCTCGGGTTGGGGGGCTGGGTGCTGTAGCGTGCCGAGGGAGAGCGGCAGCAGAGGAAGGAGAACACTGACCTGGGCAGGAGGTGGCCTTTGGGAGAAAGGGAATTGCACTTAAAAGGCAGAATTTTCCAGCAGGAGCACGAGAAAAGCTCTGCCCAGCCCTCAAACCACCAGGCAGCTCTGGCCCAGAACAAGCTAAGAAAAGGAAACGCTCACAGAAGTTTGGTATCGTCATCACAAAGGAAGGATTTTCCATTTTCACTTTTGACTACAATGCTGCACAATGTTAAAAATACATTACACTTTACTGGGTAAGCTGCTCAGGTCAGCCAGGCAGAGCAGGGTGGAGGTTCCCCTTCACTGGGAAGGGTTTGGAATTCCTGGGTCTTTAAGGTTCCCCTTCACTGGGAAGGGTTTGGAATTCCTGGGTCTTTAAGGTTCTCCTTCACTGAGAGGTGTCCCTGCCCATGGCAGGGGTTGGAATTCTGTGGCCTTTAAGGTCCCTTCCAAGCCAAAGCCTTCCATGATTCCATGAAGTGGAACGTATTCACATTTTCTGATGGAAAATCAATGCGGAATGGCAAGGAAGTGTTTCATCTATCAAACCTCTCTGCTGCTAGGGAATCTTCTCCTAAGTTAAAACAGGTTAAACCAAAGCCACACCACACTTCCACAGTAAATCAGAGACATAAAAACATTGGACAACCACTGACTCAACAACCACCTCCTCTCTCCTGCACTGCTTGGTGGAAAAGAAACTTCTGGGAGCCCAATTACCCCAGGAAAATAAACCCAAACAAGCAGAAAACTTGGTCACACAAAACCAATTTACCTGCAATTCTCGAAGCCTTCAGTAACTGGGAACTCAGCCGTGATATTAACATTTTGTTTCCCTTTGTTCACTGGCAGAGCCAGCAATGACTGTTCAAATAAGAACATTTATTCAGCAATGCAAACACGCAGCTTTATAAAAATCTTCCCTCTTCAACCCCACATCCCCAAAAGACGGCCTGAGACCCTAAACATCCTCCTGGTTTTACCCTCAGTCTGTCGGGTTCCGCTGTGGGGGTCAAGCACCGGGGCAGCAGAGCCGCGGAGGCGATTTATTAACAAACCTCGGGCTGTTTTAACTTTAAAAACACGGTAACTCCAGCCGAGCTTCCTAGCACAGCCCTGCTCCTCCCTAAGGCCGGGAGGAGCAGCCGCGCGGCCTAAGAACGGGCCGTCACCCAGGGGCCGCCTCTTTCCCCTCAGCCCTCCCGGCACAGCCGGCGCTGCCCCGCCCCGGGCAGGGCCCTGACGGAGCCCCCGGGCCGCCGCTCTCGCCCTCCCCTCACGGCCCCGCCGCCGCGGCCGCCATCACCCACCGGCCCCGCCGCCACCGGAACTTCCGGCCGGCCGCAGCGCCCCCTGGCGGCGCGCGAGGGCAACGGTCCCTCACGGCCCCTCAGGGGCGTTGGGAGTGGCGGTTTGGGCCCTTCGCGGGCCTTCCTGGTCATTCATGGTCCCTCAGGATCCTTCAAAGTGCTTGTCTCGGTCCCTTAAGGGCCGTTATGGTCCTTCGTGGTCCTTCAGCATCCTTCTCGGTCCGTCGCGGGCCTTTATGGTCCTTCAAAGTGCCGGTCTTGGTCCCTCATGGGTCTTTATGGTCTCTCAGGGTGGCAGTCTTGGTTCCTCAAGATCCTTCATTGTCCTTCATGGCCCCTCACGATCCTTCTTGGCTGCTCACAGTCCTGCACGGTGCCTCAAGGTCCTTCATGATCCCTCGTGGTCCTTCACAATCCGTTCAGATCTTTCACAATCCTCCCTGGTCCTTCTCAGTCCCTCACGGTCCCTCACAGCCCCTCATGATCCTTCATGGTCCCTCATGGTCACTCACAACCCTTCCTGGTCCTTCTCAGTCCCTCACAGTCCCTCCTGGTCCTTCATGGTTCCCTCACAGCCCATTCCAATGCTTTTCAACCTTTCCATGAGGAAATATTTCTGACTATCCCACCTAAACCTCCCCTGGTGCAATTGAGGCCGTTCCCTCTCCTCCTGTCCCTGTTCCCTGGGAGCAGAGCTGAGCCCCCACAGCTCCCTCAGCTGCTCCTGGGGCTGCTCCAAGCCCTTCCCCAGCTTTGCTCCAAAATAAATCCTTCAACCAGTTCAACCCAAGCACGGAGACCTCAGCCACGCATGGAAAATCGGTGGCTGGGATGTGCTCACCTGCTGAGTCACAGGAACACCTCACTAAAACCTGTCTGAGCAGGGAAGTGTGGCACAAAGAGCCACATGGGGAGGGATTTTGGACAGCACAAGGAATTCTTCATGGAAAGGATTGTTAGGCATGGGAACACGGTGGAGACCCCATCCCTGGAGGTGCCCAAGGAATGGCTGGACGTGGCACTCAGTGCTCTGGGCTGGGTGACAAAGTGGGGAATCAGTCACAGGTTGGACTAGATGGGCTTTTCCAACCTAAACAATTCTGTGATTCCGTGAAGGGTTTTGTGAAGGGTTCTGTGAGTCTGTGAAGGATTCTGTGATGCTGTCACAGTGAGCCTGTCCCTGCTGATGCAGGGATTTTCCATCCTAAGCAATTCTGTGATTCTGTGAAGGGTTCTGTGATTCTGTGAAGGATTCTGTGATGCTGTTACAGTGAGCTGTCCCTGCTGATGCAGGGATCATGGAAGGCACACAGACACCTCTCCCTGTCACACCCTTGTCTGCATCCGGGGGCAGGTCCCGGTGGCTGCTGTCCAGGGACAGCCACACCTGTCCTCTCCCCTTACCTGGCTGTTGTTTTTCTTCTCTTGCTCGGCACAGGAGCCCACCACCTTGGCACAGCATGAAAGTGCCTAATCAGCTGGCATGAGGGAGGGATGTTGAAGCCAATCCCAGACTTCAAAGGGCTTTTTGCTTTTATACCTACCTCAGCCAGAACACAAGAGATTTATTCACCAGCTGCTTTCAGTATTTCAGACCAGAACAAGGGTCTGTCTCTGTTTTAGGTACACGCCACTGTGTCAAACCCAGCTACCCTGAAAGGTTAGCATGGGTTAGAGTTTCTTCCTAAAAATTAGGAATAAAGTTCCCTTGTCAGGAAAGAGAAACCTATGAGGAGAAATTAAATGAAGTAAACAGTTCGGTAAACAGACTGTTTAATCAAGACTTTATTGAAGACACTTCAGAAGTTTATGTACAAAACAACATTCCCACCCCCATATATCAGGCTGTTAGTCACCCACTGGGAACAAAGCAAGTGCCTGGTGTACACTGGCAACCTGGGGACTCTCAGAGTTTGCCACAGAATTCACAGAAGTACCAAATTCCCTTGGTTTAGAGCTGGGCAATTTCAGCCTTGGCTCAGTTAGGAACAAAAGAAATCGAAGGAGTTTTCTTCTGGAGATAACTGAGCATATTGGAATCTGACAGCCTACACTGGCCTTACTCTGAGGTCAGGTCATTTAATTCTGCAAAGAGCCAGAAGCTCACTTTGGGTTTGGAAGTGAAAAGGAACCCAGCAGCCCCTGGATTTAACCTGCAGGTTTGAATCCGTTTCAGAGGGTTCCAGGAGATGCCCATCACCGAGAGCACAGTAGTGTTTGCAGGAAGCATTAGAGCAGAGCAGTAGCAATACCAAGTGAAAGACTCAGCCACTTTGCTTTCCAAATACACCTAGAGAGAGGCTGAGTGTCAGACTGGCTATTTGGACAAGTGTGTAAAAAAACCCCTAGAGACACAGACAGGAGTGGCGAGGTTAAATTGTGGCTGATGAGCTGCTCCTGTAGAGTTCTGTGCACTTCTACCACGGCAGAGTTTCCCCTTGCCAGTCCAGGAAAGAACCATTTTCTTTTTCACCGAGACGCTCCAGAACAGAGAGAATACCTGGGATGGCCTCCTGCACCTGCATGGGAGCCTGGAATGAATCAAGCTTAGGTCAGTACTGGGAATATCCTGCAGAAGAGAATTAAATGCATGTAAGGAGGTTCTAGAATGAAGGGGGATGTATCTTTGTGTGTCACAGCACACTNGACGCTCCAGAACAGAGAGAATACCTGGGATGGCCTCCTGCACCTGCATGGGAGCCTGGAATGAATCAAGCTTAGGTCAGTACTGGGAATATCCTGCAGAAGAGAATTAAATGCATGTAAGGAGGTTCTAGAATGAAGGGGGATGTATCTTTGTGTGTCACAGCACACTGAGTTGTGCAGCCAGGGGGCTGGGACAACAGGGGAGCCCCACTGTCACATTTCCAGTGCTGGCACTCACCATGTTCCCACCCATGTCTGTTTGAAGCCAGCCTGGGTGCAAGGAAATGCAGAGAATTCCGTCCGATTTCAAGTCTGCAGCCAGACACCGTGTGATCATGTTCAGTGCAGTCTGCAGGAGTGGAAACCACCGATTAATTGCTGATTATGAGCCTGGAGCAAGACCTCAAGCCCAGCTGGGGGGCACCTCCCTTCCACCCTGCTGTCTCATGGCACAGGGAGGGGCAGGAAGAGGTTCTCAGGAACTCATCCAGACTTTCTGGGAACTCTGGAAGCTCTACCACCACAAACTTACTGCCCCGAAGACAAAGCTAAGCTGTAATGGAAGATTAAGTAGCATTTGAAACGCCTCAGGAGCTGTGAGGAGAATAATATTGACATAAGGACTGTGTTTTTCTGCACTAATCGCTACACAAACATTCATTTACTTCTGAACAGGGAAAACAAGCATTTAACAGCTTATGAGTAGGTGGTGTAGGAGAAACTGTATGTGTGATCCTGACTATCTGTACAAACTCAATCCCTGGATGCGAGAAGACTGAAAATCCCACCTGTCACTAACAGACATCACCACGTAGAGGTCAGCACACCTTTTGCTGAGTTTCCTGCCTGCTCTCTCGCTTGGGCGGGAGAGGAGCCCAGCTGATGGAACCCACACTCGATGGCATCAGCTCTTCCCTGAATGCCAAATCCCTCGGGAGCAGATCTGTATCAGAGCAGGGATTTGGGAGCCTGTTCTCCAGAAGTTGCTCCAGGTGCAGTGTTCCACAGCTCCCATTCCCACCCACAATGAAGAACAAGAACATTTTTTTGCGTCCACAGAGGTGCTGCACCCCTTCCTAACATCAGTGTGGTCTCTTACCTGCCCTCAGGCAGGGAGCACAGCCCAGGGGAGCCCACAAACCTTTGCTATCCTGTAGGGATAGACCTTGAGGAACATCTCATTTGCCTGGACGAGCTGCATGGAGGCAGCGAGAGAGGACATGTTGATGATGGCAGCTCTGTGACAGCCCATTCCAGTGCCCAGCTGTGCTGCCTTCCTCAGCAGGGGGAGGAACGCCTGTGAAAACCAGAGCTGGCTTTACTTTGGTGATTTGGGTTGGAGCTGGATCACTCCCTCATTCAAAGCAGGAATGCCAGTACAGCTCTGTGCCCACCAGCACAGCGTGGTGATGGCTCCTCAGACACAGCTCAGAGGAAAGCTTCCTCCAGCAGCCTCTTCTGCCCACCTGCCATGATGTGATCTCACACCAGGTGCACAAACAGCAGCTCTGGCTGCTCTCCAGACAGGCAGGTCCTTGTCAGAACTGTCTCTGTGCAGTTCCAAGGAGACAAATACCTGGACAAGTCCAGCTCACTGATGGAAAAGCCCCAAATTAAGCCCTTCCCTCCCAGTCCTTACCTTGGTGACCATCAACTGGGCAACGGTGTTGGTTTCATAAATGGTGAGCATGGTCTCTGCTGTGACCTCCTCCAGCGAGGCCAGCACGTTGATGCCAGCATTGTTGATGAGGCAGTTCAGGCCTTTGTCTCCCACAATTTCTTCCACTTCCTTGACCACTTTCTTGATGCTGTTCTCACAGACCACATCTGCACAGAGAGGCAGGGAGAGTGAACAGTGCAGGGTTCAGGGTGTGCCTGCCATGACACAACCTGTGCCAAACCAAAGCTGAGGCACAGTGGGGTCGTTTGGGCAGCACACAGGTGAAAATGCACAGATTTTACAGCAGCACATTTCCCCAGTGTTATATAAAGATGGTTTTCAGCTGCTGGAGATCCAGCTACCCATCACTCAGGAGACCAATTTTTTTTAAAGATGCACTCACCTAAGCTGAATAAATTTCTGTACACAGAGATAAAGCCCTTCACTCACCCAGCTGCAGGAGCTTGATGTTGCTGTATTGCTTGCTAAGCTGCTGCAGTTCCTAGGAAGAAGAATTTTTATTTTATATATATATATATATAAAATACATATAATATATATAATATATATCTCCATGGCTATTACATAAATCACTTTGAATTCTGCACCTCCAGAATTGTAACTGAAATATTTTCATGACTGGACTGAAGGCAGCAATTCTCCTTTGTTTTCCAGCTTGCTGAGCAGCTTTCCTAAGAACCAGATCAAGAAATTGAACTCTTTCCCCCTGCTTAGTCCAGACTCCAGCGTGCTGGATTTTTAGTGGGATATTTCTCAGCTTTAGTGCTCAGTTCTCAGCATTCCAGTAAAAATCCAGTGCCTCCCCAATTCTGTAAGAAAAGCATGATTCTCCTGAAGCTCAGCTAGTGCTGGACATCACTTCAGGGCAATAGGAACCCTTTAAAAAAGCCATTTGGAATTTCTGTCTGCAGGAAAACTTTCCCCGTGGGAATTCCATTTCCCCAGCAGCCTCGCTAGCATCAGTTCTTGTAAACGGAGGTGAAGCCCACCCTGAAATCAGTCCCAGGCACTGTCCAGGAGAACAATTCCCTCCCTGCTGGAGCTCCCTCCCCTGCCTGTCAGCACAGCAGGCTGGTGTTCCTGCAGAAATCCGTGCTCTCCGGTGTTCCGGCTGCACAAAGAGCGTCCAAACTGGATTTATGGGCCCTGCTGGAATGCTCAGGTTTCTGTGCCACGAAGCCAAGTGGGAAGTGTGGCCAAACACAACAGATGGATTCCATATTCCCAGTCATGTTCAGGAGACACAGCAACCTGGCCAAACATTCCAGCCCCAGCAAATCCCTTTCTTTAGGAGCCCTTTGGGAATAGGGGTCAGGAGGGCAGGTTTGGAAAGAATCCTTCTCTGCCCCTTGGAGACACTTTAGGGACTCTGTGTCCTCTGAAAAACCATAATGGATCACATCTTTTATCTCACATCAGGCCCTGCAGGGTTCTCTCCAGGCTTGTTTGGGAGATTTGTTCTCCCTCAGAGGCCAATCTACAACTGCAGTTAAGGTTATTAAGGGGAAGGGGAAAGAAAAACAAGTCAGAAGCACAAAACCAGAAGACATTCCTCCCTTTGGACAGGGCTTGGTGGGACAGATTTCCATAAATTAAAGGCCCAGAACACGCTGTCTTGTTTATTGATAGTCCAGGATGAGCTATCTCAGCCGTGTCAAGGCTGCAGTAATTCTGTGCCTTTGGACTGTCACTGGATTTCGGTTTGACAGCATCACTGAGGGCGTAACAAGCTCCAGGAGCTCTCTGGCTTCTCAAGGTTTGTCCATTTATTTACAGTTCATTTATTTATGTGCTTTCCTCTCCGACAGAAACGAGCTACCAGCTCCTCCTGAAAGGCCAGAGCTGCTCTGAGTAGCAACAGCAACTGAGGGGCTTCTGAAGTCAGTAAGCAATATTTTCAATTAAGAACTAAAGCGTTCTCCAGTACGTAGACAGCATGAAATTACAATAGCTGCATGTAAATTAGGTTTAAAAATTCAATGGGTTTTCCAGTTAATTACTTAGTTAACAAGTGACTCCCACTTCAGGGGTTTAAATTTCTGAGAAGCAGCTCCCAGGCACAAAGCTGATCTGGGCAGCTTTGGTCTTCAAGAACGTTACACCTGATATAAGCTGAAAAATCCGGTTAGAACATCTGAAAATTGCAGGAAAGCCTATTTCCCCCCTCCTGTGACTAGAAGGAACATGAGAAAAGGAGGACTGAGACAAGTAGGTACAGCCAACATATCCCAGCTAAGTCATTTTTAATTAGTGTGCTGTGACAGATAATTTAAAAACAAACAAGACAAACAAAACCCNCACTGTCACATTTCCAGTGCTGGCACTCACCATGTTCCCACCCATGTCTGTTTGAAGCCAGCCTGGGTGCAAGGAAATGCAGAGAATTCCGTCCGATTTCAAGTCTGCGGCCAGACACCGGGTGATCATGTTCAGTGCAGTCTGCAGGAGTGGAAACCACCGATTAATTGCTGATTATGAGCCTGGAGCAAGACCTCAAGCCCAGCTGGGGGGCACCTCCCTTCCACCCTGCTGTCTCATGGCACAGGGAGGGGCAGGAAGAGGTTCTCAGGAACTCATCCAGACTTTCTGGGAACTCTGGAAGCTCTACCACCACAAACTTACTGCCCCGAAGACAAAGCTAAGCTGTAATGGAAGATTAAGTAGCATTTGAAACGCCTCAGGAGCTGTGAGGAGAATAATATTGACATAAGGACTGTGTTTTTCTGCACTAATCGCTACACAAACATTCATTTACTTCTGAACAGGGAAAACAAGCATTTAACAGCTTATGAGTAGGTGGTGTAGGAGAAACTGTATGTGTGATCCTGACTATCTGTACAAACTCAATCCCTGGATGCGAGAAGACTGAAAATCCCACCTGTCACTAACAGACATCACCACGTAGAGGTCAGCACACCTTTTGCTGAGTTTCCTGCCTGCTCTCTCGCTTGGGCGGGAGAGGAGCCCAGCTGATGGAACCCACACTCGATGGCATCAGCTCTTCCCTGAATGCCAAATCCCTCGGGAGCAGATCTGTATCAGAGCAGGGATTTGGGAGGCTGTTCTCCAGAAGTTGCTCCAGGTGCAGTGTTCCACAGCTCCCATTCCCACCCACAATGAAGAACAAGAACATTTTTTGCGTCCACAGAGGTGCCGCACCCCTCCCTAACATCAGTGTGGTCTCTTACCTGCCCTCAGGCAGGGAGCACAGCCCGGGGGAGCCCACAAACCTTTGCTATCCTGTAGGGATAGACCTTGAGGAACATCTCATTTGCCTGGACGAGCTGCATGGAGGCAGCGAGAGAGGACATGTTGATGATGGCAGCTCTGTGACAGCCCATTCCAGTGCCCAGCTGTGCTGCCTTCCTCAGCAGGGGGAGGAACGCCTGTGAAAACCAGAGCTGGCTTTACTTTGGTGATTTGGGTTGGAGCTGGATCACTCCCTCATTCAAAGCAGGAATGCCAGTACAGCTCTGTGCCCACCAGCACAGCGTGGTGATGGCTCCTCAGACACAGCTCAGAGGAAAGCTTCCTCCAGCAGCCTCTTCTGCCCATCTGCCATGATGTGATCTCACACCAGGTGCACAAACAGCAGCTCTGGCTGCTCTCCAGACAGGCAGGTCCTTGTCAGAACTGTCTCTGTGCAGTTCCAAGGAGACAAATACCTGGACAAGTCCAGCTCACTGATGGAAAAGCCCCAAATTAAGCCCTTCCCTCCCAGTCCTTACCTTGGTGACCATCAACTGGGCAACGGTGTTGGTTTCATAAATGGTGAGCATGGTCTCTGCTGTGACCTCCTCCAGTGAGGCCAGCACGTTGATGCCAGCGTTGTTGATGAGGCAGTTCAGGCCTTTGTCTCCCACAATTTCTTCCACTTCCTTGACCACTTTCTTGATGCTGTTCTCACAGACCACATCTGCACAGAGAGGCAGGGAGAGTGAACAGTGCAGGGTTCAGGGTGTGCCTGCCATGACACAGTCTGTGCCAAACCAAAGCTGAGGCTCAGTGGGGTCATTTGGGCAGCACACAGGTGAAAATGCACAGATTTTACAGCAGCACATTTCCCCAGTGTTATATAAAGATGGTTTTCAGCTGCTGGAGATCCAGCTACCCATCACTCAGGAGACCAATTTTTTTTTTAAGATGCACTCACCTAAGCTGAATAAATTTCTGTACACAGAGATAAAGCCCTTTACTCACCCAGCTGCAGGAGCTTGATGTTGCTGTATTGCTTGCTAAGCTGCTGCAGTTCCTAGGAAGAAGAATTTTTATTTTATATATATATATATATAAAATACATATAATATATATAATATATATCTCCATGGCTATTACATAAATCACTTTGAATTCTGCACCTCCAGAATTGTAACTGAAATATTTTCATGACTGGACTGAAGGCAGCAATTCTCCTTTGTTTTCCAGCCTGCTGAGCAGCTTTCCTAAGAACCAGATCAAGAAATTGAACTCTTTCCCCCTGCTTAGTCCAGACTCCAGCGTGCTGGATTTTTAGTGGGATATTTCTCAGCTTTAGTGCTCAGTTCTCAGCATTCCAGTAAAAATCCAGTGCCTCCCCAATTCTGTAAGAAAAGCATGATTCTCCTGAAGCTCAGCTAGTGCCGGACATCACTTCAGGGCAACAGGAACCCTTTTAAAAAGCCATTTGGAATTTCTGTCTGCAGGAAAACTTTCCCCGTGGGAATTCCATTTCCCCAGCAGCCTCGCTAGCATCAGTTCTTGTAAACAGAGGTGAAGCCCACCCTGAAATCAGTCCCAGGCACTGTCCAGGAGAACAATTCCCTCCCTGCTGGAGCTCCCTCCCCTGCCTGTCAGCACAGCAGGCTGGTGTTCCTGCAGAAATCCGTGCTCTCCGGTGTTCCGGCTGCACAAAGAGCGTCCAAACTGGATTTATGGGCCCTGCTGGAATGCTCAGGTTTCTGTGCCACGAAGCCAAGTGGGAAGTGTGGCCAAACACAACAGATGGATTCCATATTCCCAGTCATGTTCAGGAGACACAGCAACCTGGCCAAACATTCCAGCCCCAGCAAATCCCTTTCTTTAGGAGCCCTTTGGGAATAGGGGTCAGGAGGGCAGGTTTGGAAAGAATCCTTCTCTGCCCCTTGGAGACACTTTAGGGACTCTGTGTCCTCTGAAAAACCATAATGGATCACATCTTTTATCTCACATCAGGCCCTGCAGGGTTCTCTCCAGGCTTGTTTGGGAGATTTGTTCTCCCTCAGAGGCCAATCTACAACTGCAGTTAAGGTTATTAAGGGGAAGGGGAAAGAAAAACAAGTCAGAAGCACAAAACCAGAAGACATTCCTCCCTTTGGACAGGGCTTGGTGGGACAGATTTCCATAAATTAAAGGCCCAGAACACGCTGTCTTGTTTATTGATAGTCCAGGATGAGCTATCTCAGCCGTGTCAAGGCTGCAGTAATTCTGTGCCTTTGGACTGTCACTGGATTTCGGTTTGACAGCATCACTGAGGGCGTAACAAGCTCCAGGAGCTCTCTGGCTTCTCAAGGTTTGTCCATTTATTTACAGTTCATTTATTTATGTGCTTTCCTCTCCGACAGAAACGAGCTACCAGCTCCTCCTGAAAGGCCAGAGCTGCTCTGAGTAGCAACAGCAACTGAGGGGCTTCTGAAGTCAGTAAGCAATATTTTCAATTAAGAACTAAAGCGTTCTCCAGTACGTAGACAGCATGAAATTACAATAGCTGCATGTAAATTAGGTTTAAAAATTCAATGGGTTTTCCAGTTAATTACTTAGTTAACAAGTGACTCCCACTTCAGGGGTTTAAATTTCTGAGAAGCAGCTCCCAGGCACAAAGCTGATCTGGGCAGCTTTGGTCTTCAAGAACGTTACACCTGATATAAGCTGAAAAATCCGGTTAGAACATCTGAAAATTGCAGGAAAGCCTATTGCCCCCCTCCTGTGACTAGAAGGAACATGAGAAAAGGAGGACTGAGACAAGAAGGTACAGCCAACATATCCCAGCTAAGTCATTTTTAATTAGTGTGCTGTGACAGATAATTTAAAAACAAACAAGACAAACAAAACCCAACAAAAAGCCACAACACAACCCCCTAACAGTGTGTTTATTTAGCGTGGTAGCTGTAGAACTGCTCTGCACCTGAACAATCACCCCTGAGAATCAACTCGTAGGGAGTCCGAGACAAGAATTAAATTCTGATTAGCATCTGTTGTTTCCTGCTTGCTGATTTTTAATTACGATTTGCAAAGAGTCAGCCTATCCTGATCTAAACAAGATCCTCTGGCACTCAGGGCTCCAGACGCAGACTCATCAGCACACAGGCTATTTATTGCTAGATTTCAACCAGGAATGTTTGGTTGTCTTTGTCATTTAGCAAGATTTACTTTGCCTTCTTTATGAAAGCATTATCCACTTCAGTTACAGCTCTTGGAAAGGGCCTGGCCCCACTCAGCCAGTTGGAAGCAATCAAGCCAAACAAACACAGCCTGCGGGCAGGATAAAGGTGCTTGGGAATCCTTCACCCCATCCCGCTGGCACTCGGGACAAAGCCAGAGGTGTATCCTCTTTTTCTGTGTCCCTCTGAGACAGCTTCTCAGTATCACGGTGTACAGCCAGCTCACTGTTCAACCCTGGAACAGCTTCCACAGCACTGCCCTGACCCACAGCCCTCTCCGACTCCAGAAGAGCCAGGCCTAACTGCTGTAGGAAGTGTAAAACACTTCCAGGAAACAAAATAATCAAACAAAGCAACTCTGCGATAACCCAAAATTAGAGTTCAAGAATGCCCTCTCTGCCTGATACAGATCCAGAAATGCCCCCTTTGCCTGATGTATCTGGTGCACAGATCACTCAGCTGCTCTCCCCAGTTGCAAAGCACATGGCGAAAATATGTGTTAAAGGGAAAAACAAGCCCCAGGGCTGACAGAGACAGTGAGCAGAGAGAGCTCCGCGTCCGACAAGGGAACAGGCACAAGTTTGTAACACAATCTCCTGCTCCGGAGCAAGGGAAACTGCACATTAAGCCCTGGAAGCTTCCCAGAGCTCTGCAGAGGACTGGAGCAGCGAGGAATTTGTTCACCTGGGAATTCACTCGGGCCGCGGGGAGAGCAGGAGGAACGGGAGATGCTCCTGTGCAGCTCTGGGCACCACAGATTTCTTCACCCCGTGGCCATCTCCTCCTTCCCCCGTGGCAGAGGGGATTCCTGGGGCTGTACATTTTTTAAGTGCGATCCTTTCGGGCAGAATTCTTCCCTTTTATGGGAAAGCAGGGTAGGGGAGGAAGGAGCAAAGAAGAAAAAGAGGAGTGTGGGGAGAATTCCAGCTGTGTCCGTGAGCCTGTGCTGGCTCCTTGGCAATGACTGCCCATCTGGAGAGCAAAGAAGGGCCATCAGGATTATTTCCCAGGAGATTTGTAGCTGCTCTCACCGTCAGAGCTGGAGCAGCCCAAGAAAAGGCAGATTGGAATCAGAGCGTGGCTGGAGGAGTCTCCGATGGTGCTTTTCCAGGAGGGGCAGTGGTTATCTGGCTGCCTGCGGGGCCTGCTGCTCGTTATCGTGTGATCTGCAGCCCATTTGTTAGGCAAATGTTCTGGGGAGGCCACCTAGGAGCTCCTCAGCCCCAGAACTCGAGTTTTCACAACTTCTGCCAGCACAGACTCACATGCAAAAGCCTGCAGCTGTTCGGCATTACCCCGAGGCTGGGGAGTTACAGGAGATGTGCTGCTTTTCCCGATAAAGAGAGGAAAGCAAAGTCAGATTTCCCCAGCATCTTTGGAAAGGCAGGTCCTTAGGGGCTCTTCTCTGTCCACTGTTTGGAGGGCTCCAAAATATTCAGTCATCGCTCTGCTGAGAGATTCTTGCCCGAGTGGAACTGTATTTGCCAGCAGTTAAGCGTATTTAATCACCTTTCCTCTAAAAACTGGAAGATTACTTTTAAAAGCCTTTTCATTTAAGCTCTGCCCATCTCCATTCTGCCACGGGAAAATGCTGCTCTGCCAAACCAGAGGAGAGCAGAATTTAAAGGAACTGTCCAAAGCTGCTCTTCTCCGGGTTCATCCTCTCATGCTTTAGGAGAGGAAGTGGGGGACAATTCCCTTCCATCAAGGAGGATTTTTCATATGGTCAACGAAAAAGCCAAAGGGGAAAAACCAAAATTAGACCACCTGAACTGCTGTCAAGGGAAAAAGCGCTGACCCAGGTGTGCAGAGAAAGAAAAACTCAACTTCACAGCCCAGTGTGCATGGCCAACAAACAGGTCTGAGATGGGCCAAGCCTATTTCATGTGCCCTAAGCTGAGCCTGCAGAGCCCATCCCTGGAGAGCAGGAACCTGAACTCTGAGTGTTCAAGGTGAACCTGAACTCTGGGTGTTCAAAATTTGACTGGAAAGTCAATGACAGCAAAGATTCCTCTCTGAGAAAGAAAGGAAAAAAAATACAACACAAAACCCCAAAACACAAAAAAAACCCCAAGAAAATGACTGAACCTTTGCCTTTCCTTACCACACTCAGCAGCACTGGCAGGCTGGAGCCAAGCTTTGAGAGCAGCAGCTGAATTTGGTGCTGCCATGAGCAAGGTTGGCAGTGCTGGAGGCTGGAGCAGGTCTGTGCCTGCCCTCTGCCAGCCCCAAGGACCAGCAGCACAGTGGGAACACTCTCAGAGGGTCAGAAGGTTTTGGTGCCAGCACCACGCACTGCAGATGGGGCAGATAACGCCGGTGAAACCACTACAATACCTTGAGTAAAGATTTCTCTTCCTTGTGGAGTTTCCAAACCCATCTGTTAGAAATCTGTTTGCAGCTGACTGCAGTTTCTATTGATGTCCTGCCAAAGCACAGCACATGGCCTAGAGGTCCTTACAAAGAACAAAAACCCACCCCGATCCACCGAGGACACAAGTTGCCCCCCTAAAAACTAAAAAAGCTCAGGATGCACCCCATGTGGCCGGCAGGATCACCACTGGGGTTGCTGGAATGTGGCTCCCGGCCAGCTTCCTGCCTACGGGAGACACCCTGCCAGAGGCTTTCCAGGTTTCTCCCTGGAGCAAGGAGTGACCCAGACTCTTCCCAGACACATTGCACTGTCTGAAGGCTGTTTCATCTCCCTGTGCAGGTTTACAGCCTTTTTTTTACTCCGTATTTTTAAATACTGACCACACGCACAAAAAAAAATCCCAGAACTGATGAGTTGTGCTGAGATTTGCCCGTGTAATGTTTCCTAGGAAGCTCTTCCTGTTGAAGGAACCATTTCACTTCTCCGTGTAATGGATCCGAGATCATTATGATGAAAAATCACAGGGGCCAGTTGGCGAAAAAGAGAAAGAACCTCCCTCAGCACTGGCTGGAGCAGCTTTGGGACAAACAAGGCAGGGAGATTTCGATCTAACACAGGTCAGATGTCTCTGCTGCTTTCCTGTGCCACTACTACACCGGGCTCTTGTGCAATCACTCGTAGGAAATAGGGCTGGGAGCGCTGCCAGCTCGGGTAACAGGAGTTAAAAGGGAACAGAATGGAGTGAATTTCTGCTCCGGTGGTGCCAGGAGGGGCTCGGGGAGGGGGGGGAGCCACAGGGACCAGCAGCTCTGAAAGGGAGCTGTGCACCTGATCCCAGCCTTGCTGGGCTGTTTCTCTGTGCTTTCATTCAGAAATACCCAACATGTAAATGTACCTTTGTGCTGGAGGGGTTTTCTTGTTGTTTCTTTTTTTTCTTTTTAATTAAGATATTTTCCTTCAGTTTCAGAAGTACCTGCAGAGCAGCAGCAGCTTCTGCAGAAGTAGAGGTCAGGCTGCTGCTGTTACCTGGCCAATCCTGTCCCACATCCTGAGCACCACCTTTTAGGGTTTGGGGGTTTTTTTGTAAACAAAGTTGCTGTGTTTGGTTTATTGCTAGGACGGCGTGATCACAATCTGCAGGAAAGGAACCAAATCCCCCCAGAAGGAGCAGCCACAGGGGCTCTGTTTCCCTCTGCACGTGCCAGGGAATTTGCCTGTTGCCTTGCTTGAAGGAGAGGAGATGCAGGAATGGGGCTGTGGGTATCAATTCTCCTTCCAAATGCCATTCCGGAGGGTTTGAGACAGTCGCGGGGCTGAGTGCTCCGCTTCCTGCAGCTCTGGAGTCCCGGAGGGGAGGAGCAGGGGGATGGATACCCGCGCGTGTTGCTGCTTTGCCCAAATTCCCCCTCACCGAGGAGAGCCGAGATCAGCCTGGACATGCAACAGGTGACACTGCTGGTCACAGAGTGCTGCTCACCCTCAGCGATTTCCCTCCCCAGAGTTTGAGGTGTGTGTGAAATTTGTCTGGCAGTCCTTTATAGGAGTTTAGGGTCGGGGCAGGAGTCCCCAAACCACTGCGATGCTGCAGCAGCAGAGACTTGGGCTGAAACGGGAGAGAGAAAGGGCTCAGTGGAAAAGCCTGAAAAGCAGGCAACAAAAGCTCGTGTTCCTAGCAGAAACTCTGACCCCTGCGCAGCCAGGACGGGCACTAAAAGTGTTTCATTCATCGCTCATTTGGGTTTTTGCACTTGTTCCAAGCGCAGCAGAGAAAAAGAGGCGGACGGGGCACGGCTCCTGCTGGGGACGCAGACACGCCGAGCAGAGAGAGAAGGAAAGCTGCGGCGGCCCCACGGGAAAGCTTTCTGAGGGCTGGTGGGCTGGCCCTGCAGGGCTCCGCGCCGCGCACATCTGGAGAAGGACAGGACAGACATCTCCAGCAGCAAATCCAGCGAGAAACTCGGGGATGAAAGGAAGGGGATGGCAGGAGCGTTGGAGATGCTGCAGCTGCCCGGCTGTGTCCCGCTCGCTCTCNGCGGCGCCTCCCCCGCCCGGCTCGGGGGGCAGGCAGGGAACGGGCTCGGAGAGCGGCCAGGGGAAGGGGAATCGGCTCTTCCCCCTCCCACAGCGACCCGAGCCCGTCCCGCTCCCGGCCGGTACCCAAACCCCGTCCCACCGAGTTCGGAGCGCTGCGTGTGGCAGCGCGCAGCCCCTGAGCCCCTTGACCCTCATTTGTCGGTCCCACAGAACGGGACACGGCTGAAATCCCGAATCCACCCCGCCAGCAGCCGGGGGTGGGCAGAAGGAAAGGATTCAGTTCTTTAAAGGGGGGATGTAGCAGAGGCAGGAATGAACCCCCGTTTCTGGACTCCCCACGGTGCTGCCCAGGGCTTTTGAGGGTGCTGGGCACTACATTTCTCTCTCTTCCTCACTGTGGATGCCCCGAGCCTGGAAATCACTGCAGGATCCTGCCCCTTGGCTCCTCCTCACCCTCTCCCCCAGGACTGGCATGTGCCTTCCAGATCAAGAACTTATTGCTGAGCTGCACATTCATGCACAACCTGGTAGATGGAGGTTTAAAGGCTTTAATTACATCTGTGAGCATAATAATGCTCTTTTCTTTTTTAAAAGATCACTGTGCTTTTAAAACTAATTGCATCCTGCTAGAGGTCAAGGATAGACTCTCCCCTTGGACTTGGGAAACTGNGCGCCGCGCACATCTGGAGAAGGACAGGACAGACATCTCCAGCAGCAAATCCAGCGAGAAACTCGGGGATGAAAGGAAGGGGGTGGCAGGAGCGTTGGAGATGCTGCAGCTGCCCGGCTGTGTCCCGCTCGCTCTCGTCCTCCCGGGAGCGCTCCCAAGTATCGATAAAGCTCAGCTCCAGCCCCGGAGAGCTCCCCGGTATCGGCTCCACCCGCCCCGGCTCCTGCCCCGGACGGGAGCTCAGTCCCGGCTCCATCCCAGCCCAGGCTCTCGCTGCCGGGCGCAGGGATGCTCGAGATGTTCCGCGCTTCCAAAGTGCCTTCTCCTCCCTCCCGACCCCTTTATCCCGCTCTGGAGACCCCCGGCGCCTCCGCCCCGCTTACCTGCGCCTTCTCAGGGTACCGGCAGGTCGCAAAGACCAAATCCGGGGAGGGGCTGGCGGCTGCGAGCCCTCGCACCAGCCCCAGGCCGATGCCGCGGCTGCAGCCGGTGATGAGCACGGAGCGGCAGCGCGGCTGNGTGCTGGGCACTACATTTCTCTCTCTTCCTCACTGTGGATGCCCCGAGCCTGGAAATCACTGCAGGATCCTTGCCCTTGGCTCCTCCTCACCCTCTCCCCCAGGACTGGCATGTGCCTTCCAGATCAAGAGCTTATTGCTGAGCTGCACATTCATGCACAACCTGGTAGATGGAGGTTTAAAGGCTTTAATTACATCTGTGAGCATAATAGTGCTCTTTTCTTTTTTAAAAGATCACTGTGCTTTTAAAACTAATTGCATCCTGCTAGAGGTCAAGGATAGACTCTCCCCTTGGACTTGGGAAACTGAAGAACAAAGATTTGGTAATTTGAAAAAAAATCAGTGGAAAAGCCTCAAACAGCTGCTGAGTCTGCCTTGTTTCCCTTTTTGTTGGTTTAATTCTAAATACCTGCAACAGCTCCAAAAATGTACAGGATTTATATCTATTAAAGTATCACTGCTGGATAGCTCAGGTTTGATGTTCCCATCACATTCCCAGGGGAGATGAGGACGACAAAATCCTTCCAGACATTTCCTACCTCAGACAGTGCTGGCTGTGAGCAAAGCTGACCAGAGGCTTCTGGAACAGCCTGGATTGCTGCTCCCCAAGGCTGGGGGAAAAGCTCATCCCTGTGCACACAGCAGCTGTGGCAGGGAGCCAGCAGCAAGGCTGCCCTGGATATCGATACCTGTTTTTCTCTTTTCTGCCAAATACAGCTCCCTTCCAGCAACTTCTGCCTCACAGGCAGCAGCACTCCTCCTTCCCAGGTGCTTAAATCCATCCCCTTCCTTCCTTCCCACGTGGACTGGGTGCATTTCAGAACAATTTCCTTTGGAAAAGCTTTTTTTTTTTTAAGCTGCTTGGTGACCTTTTTGTGTTTGGAATGGTGGCACAGCTGGGATTGGCAATTTCTGGGAAATAATCCTTTGGGATAATAATCCTTTTCTCACCTGGGAAAGGGGATTTAGCCGAGCCTCTGCTGACACAAATGCAGCTGTGACACAGTGAATTCACTGCTGGGTGAGCCATTTTTGGGAAAACATGAAGCCTGGAGGATTATTTCCCAGGAAGGGTGGGGTGTGTGGCCAGAGCAGGTGGGATTTATCTGAGGAATGCAGACCAGCACCTGGCCAAGCCTGCAGTGTCTTCCACCAGTCAGGTTTCAAAGCAGAACATCTCTCAGAGCAGAAGGAATTGCAGCTGAACACCAGAAACAGATCAGAGACCAACCTCAGAGGTTCTGATGACAGAGCCATGGTGGAGGCACCAGAGGCTGAAAAAACAAAGCCATAACTCACCTGAAGGGCTGAGAGCTGCTCACACACACAGGTGCACGTGGGGCTTTTTCTTTCAGGTGAATTTCTGCCAGCTCCAGCCAGAGCACTGGCTTCCTCCAGTGTCCCAGCAGCTCCCACACCAAACCCACCACAGATGTTCAGCCACTCCAACACTTTCACCCCCCAAGAACCCAAAGCCCAAGGGGTGGGATTCTCCCGAGGCCCAGCTGTGCAACCTCCAGAGACCAACCCCAGCTCTTCCTCCTTGTCCAGGTGAGGAGGCTCAGAGCAAACACAGCTCAGGAAACTCAGCTGGGACGTGCCAGCTCCTTCTCAAGTCAGAGAAATGCACTTTCCACCTCAAATCTTTGTGGATTGGGGGATTTTATGTTTGGCGCCCAAAAATCCTGCCTTTGAGGGAATGGGGATTGAATTCCAAGTCTTGAATCTACTGAAGTTTGAAAATCTCTTCATTTTTGCACCAATTTCTTTCCTTATGAGTAGGCACAAGTGGTGTAGCTCATAAGAAACTACTCTCGAGTGAATGTTAATAGAAAATCAAATACTTTAATGAAATTAGGGAGCACGAGAGTAACAGCTCAGATATACCACTAGAACTGATACTACTGGGCTGTGGGGCTCTGCTAATTGGTTTTTAAATGCTCTGTTCATCAAGCATGCAAGACTGACAAACTACCAATCCTTCAGTGTCAAAGATCCTGAGTAAAGAATTTTCAACCACTTCAAATGGATATATAGGAAATGTTCTTCTGAGCTGGTGGCCCGCACACAGCATTGCACAGATAAAAATATACTACTCTCAATGCACAGAGCTAAATACTTTCACATTTATCAGCATTTTCTACACAAGTCTTCTTTGATAGAATTCAAGTTTTGAATTTGCTGTATATATCTTCACCTGTATTAAACAAATGCTTATTTACATTGTGGGTAAAGTGTAAAAGGCTAGGAAGGCCATTTTTTTTTTCCCCATACTGTACTGTAACACTGCAAAATAATATATACACAGAGAACCTAATATAGGCAACAGGTCTAAAAAAAAAGTCACCTCCCACCTGTACAACACCACCAGGGAGCCTGTATGAAAAGAGGGTGTTGTTAGCACCAAACCACTCCCAGGGGGCTCAGGAGCTTTCCAGTTCCACAGGGAAGAGCTGCTGGGCTCAGCATTCCAGGGATGAGCCACGGAGCTGCTGCCTGCAGGGCTGGAAGTGCCAAGCACTGCACTGCACTGGGGGATGGAAATCACTGAAGGGCAGGAGAGGAGCACCGAGTGAGGGTGACAGTGACACCCCGGCACAGGGCGCTCCTGACATCACTTCCCACCCTGTCAATCTTTCCTTGGGATTCGTGAGGGATTTTCCTTGGGAATTCTGAGGGAAGCAGCCCCATCTCACCAACTGTGCTGGGAGGGAAGTCCCTCAGAAACCAGCCCTAGTGGGCATTCCCTTGGGAAGCAGCCCTGGGGGCTCAATAGTAGGAATTCCCTTGGGAAGCAGCCCCAGGGAGCTGGAATTCCCTCCGGAAGCAGCCCCAGGCTCCCCAGGCTCAAATTCCCTTGGGAAGCAGCCCGGGGTCTCACCAGCAGGAACTCCCGAACTCCCTCAAGAAGCAGTCCCAGGGCTCCCCAGCAGGAACCCCCCCGGGCAGGGCGGCAGCCCCAGGCTTGAATTCCCTCAGGAAGCAGCCCCAGGCTCTCCAGCAGGAACTCCCCCAGGGCTCCCCAGCAGGAACCCCCCCGGGCAGGGCGGCAGCCCCAGGCTTGAATTCCCTCAGGAAGCAGCCCCAGGCTC
>VWYO01006089.1:727-13180 GCA_013400275.1 Rhadina sibilatrix
CCTCGCCCTCATGAGGGGAGCGGATCGCTCCCCTCAGCGCCTCGCCCTCATGAGGGGAGCGGATCGCTCGCACCCGGTGTTCTCCCCTCAGCGCCTCACCCGCACCGCGGGGCGCTCTCCTCAGCGCCTCTCCTCATCCCTCCGGGATTGCTCCCCCGGTCCCCTCAGCGCCTCACCTCGCTCCCTTGGCACTGCCCCGGGGTCTCACCCTCATGTAATGGCCGCTCTCTCAGCCCTCCACCGACCGAGACCGAGACCTGCTCTCTCAGTGCTGTTCTCCTCAGTTTCTCTCTCAACCCTCTTGGCTTGACTAACTGGGCCCCTCTGAGACCCCCTCCCTCCCCCATTTCCCTCCAGGACTGATCTCTCTTGGTCCCTCACGTTCAGAACCATGGTTGTTTCTCCTCTCCCGAACCTCTGCTCACCCCTATTTTGTCTGCCCCCTCACGCAATGATTTCCCTTTCTCCCTTCCCCTTGTCCCCCCGTGTCGCTGTGGGACATGAATGAGGAGACCAAGTCTGATTCAGAAGGCTGCTGGACCCCTAAATGAGATGGGGCCGCGCCGTTTATTTTCCATGCTTGTTTTATACTTTTACAAAGCACCCACCTTAGAGGTGGGGACATCAAGTGACCGTTGGTCACTTGATGAGACCATCACGCAAAGTCCCTCCTCTGGGAAAGCGTGAGGAAAACATCTTTATTTACAAATAGCATGACCTTGTGCACTATGTAGAGTGCTGGGAAAGAAATTCCCAAAACCAAAACATGAGGCACGAATTGTGGCTACACCCCCGCTCTGTCACTGTCTCACAGTAACCCTGTCACCTCTCAAGGTGCTTTTCCCAAAGGACTCATGAGCAAGCAGGTGTGTCCCTTAAAATCTGTACTTCTGGATTTATGGGTTCCAGAGAGTGTAAAGCGAAAGGGTTGCAACACCTCAATATGTGTGGAAAAAAGGGGGATCCAAAGGAAAATTGATCCTTCTTTCTCAGCCTAATTTCACCCTCAGTTCGCTCAGACCTCGCCCTGAGCCCGTTCAGAGGCACAAAGTGTCACAGGCAGCTGTACCTGGATGTTCTGCAAAGGACGTGCTGCTGAGACAAATCATGTTAATGAGAGAGATGTGGTGATAAATGTTAAATAGTTTTAGTGGATAATTGCTGTGGGGATTCCCATTGCAAGTGTCTGCTTTTCATGGAACGGTGACTGCGCACAGCTGAGCAGAGATAGAGCTCTATGCATTTATTTACCTGTTTGATCAGATTAAATTATTTAGCATATTAGTGCATTATAACAAAAGCGCTGTGCTGTTGCAGGAAAAGCTTATTCAGAGCTGGAGTAAAACAAGATCTACCACCAGTGCTTTATATCCTATTAAATCTGGTTGGGAAGAAGCTTTTTTTTTTTTCCCATGTAATGGATGACCACTCAACAACACAGAACCCACGCAAAGCCCTTTTGTAGCACTGATTCAGCAGTGTGAGCACTCACACCATTGTGTAGCTTGTTTTTGAGGCCAGTTCAGTTGACACAGGGTTCAGATAAGTTCAAACAAGCAGTAATTTAGAGATCTGTGTGATAGCTCTGTGCACTGTTTGGTAGGACATCCCTGCTATTCGTGTGCTGGAGAGTAGAAGAGTCTCCAGGCTTGGTTTTATTCCAGAAATAGATATTATTTGCCTCTGTGCTGCAGTAATTTTTGAACAGGGAGAATGTGCAGAGCTGCTATCAAAAGTTCTTATGAGGGAGAAGCTTCACGGGCATCTGTTATTTTTGGTCAAGACGTGACAGAACAAAGGCTGCAGACAGACCCTGATCCTCCCGTGGGAGCCCTGGGAGGACTCAGAAGAGAGGGAATGCTGAGCTTGGAAGATTTTATGGCAGGTGGGATGTGGCAGCTGAGTTCTGGCAGGGGAGATAAGCCAGGCTCCCGAAGGTTCCTTGGAGCAAGGGAAAAACTCCTGGGGTTGGATTAGTCACAACATTTCCTGGGGAGACAGCCGTGAGTGTTATTGTTTTGTTCCCAGAGTGGGAGTTTGACATTGTTTTCATTCATCCACACTTGAGAGGAATAGAGGGAGAGAAACACAAAGTGTGTGTGCGTTTTAGTGGGAGTAACATTCCACCAAAAAAGCATTCCATCTTTAGATCTTGTGGTGCTATCATGGTGCTAGGTGAGTATTTCCACAAAATCCACACAAACAGCAGAGCTGGGAGTCATGATGGGGTGCTCCCTTCACAAGCAAGGTGAAGGACATCAGCAGAAGGGGTTTGCAGTGTTTTCCAGAGGTTTGGGTGTAGCTGTTCTCCAAAGGGATATTTCACAGGCTTGGGTAACCCCAGGCTGAAAATGCTTTGTCTGCAGCTCTCCCGTGCTCTTTCCAAGGCCTCCTGGACTGCTTTATCCCAGAGGAATGTGGCTGCCACAGCAGCTCCCAGATGGAGAATCCGTGTTTAAGAGTGGCTTCAATCCACTGCCTTGGGATGCAAGCCAAGGCTTTTTATTGGAATGAGGAGCTGAGTCAGAGCCAGGAGAGGTGAGTGAAGCTCTGGAAGCTTCCACAGCAGGTGAGGCACTGCATGAGGTGTGTGGCCACTTTATTCCCTGGCAGGGACTGTGCTTTCTCCTTTGTCTGGGGGCTGGTGACAGTTTCTCCCAGGAAGGATCCTGATCCATGTGGGTTTCTGTGGGAAGTCACCTGAGCCTGCCCCCAGTGAAAACAGCCCCCTTGGCTCTGACTTGCACATTGTGCTGATGTTTTGGAAGTCCTCCTTTTAGCCAAATCTGTGTGAAGACTTCCCAAGCTGAACAGAAGGGGTATTCACCATTTTATAGTTATTGATTTGCTGATTTGGAATTCTTCTGGATTCTATTGACTTGACAATTCAAAGTCAAAAAGCAGTTATTGAATGAAAGCAACGGAATAAAACTGAGAAATGTATCCTGTCCTGCCTCAGTGCAGGTAAATAAAATAATTACTGCTAAATGTAATTTCTTAAATTATTTGAAGTGCCTGCCATTCATGAATTAGACAAATCTATAAACTTACAGAGCATGGATTGCTGATGTAGCTTCCTAATGGAATTTTCAGTACCAGGGCTGTACTGGGTGCAGCAAACTCCATGCAGTTTGCCTGGCATCTGCTGCAGAAGATGTTGTGTAATGGAATGAAAAAAATATAATATTTGTGTTCTGCCTGTCACCAACAAATGTCAGCCACTGCAGCTTCAATGTGCAGTCAGAAAGGTACAGCAGCAACTACAAAGAAGTCTTGGACTACTTTATGGGAAGACTTAAAAAATAGACCAGAATAACTTTGTGACACAGATCATCAAGCTGAAGGAATAAAACCCTCAACTTGTAAACAGGCTCCTGCAGAAAACCACTCTTTTGCTTCCTTCATTTTGGGTTTTTTTTCCCCCATTATTTTGGAGCAGATGTTGAGCTTTCTTTGAGCTGCTGTGGTAAATTCTGCCTCTGGTGGCAGGATTTTGGGATCATCTCCCTCCTGTGCAGGTCTCCTGTGTCCTTGTGCTTCTCTGGCCATCACAGATACTGAGATTTAGCAGAAGGTGCTCGTGGTCTGCGGGCAAAAATTCACCCCTGCGAGCTGCAAATGGAAATTCCCTATTCCTGCTTGGAATTTGCCTATTATGTAATGGGATTTAAAGCAGCATTGTCTCACCCTTCAGTTTAATTTTCCATTAACAGCTATTATGTGTGGGGAGAGCTCTTTTCATCCCAAGGCTTTGCTGTGCATCTTTCTGTTCGTTTAGAAATGACACTTTGAGTTTCAGTGACCATTGTGGCACTAAGAAATGTGTGAAAAAGAAAAACAACTTGCTATTTTTGCGTGGTCTGCACTAACCAGATTTGCAGACCCTGAATCCTGGCTCCTGTGCCTGGTACTTGTTATTTAGGGAGCCCAAATGCCATCATTAATAAGGCCACTACCCAAGGAATACTGGCATTTCTTGGCACATTATCTGGGATTAAAAAATACAGTTTCTCCAAGTAAAACTTAGAAAGGACTGAAGTGGAAAAAAAAAAAAAAATCAGTGTTTAACAGAGGAGAAGGAAGAAACTAGACAGTGGAATAAAATCATTCCAAACCTCAGGAATGTATTTTAATTGCAAAGGGAAATATTCACATTTTTCTCATTTAGAAGAGCAATAATTGCTGAAGATTGCAAGGTTGGCTTGAGGGAGGAAGAACAAATAGATCTTTTTATTAAAATGAATAAGAGCTATAGGAAACAAGAGCATGAATCACACCTTGCAAACATGGCCTTACTTAAATTGGACAGGGAACAAATGTAAACTATGGATTCACAGAATCTGGGAATGCTGGAATGGTTTGGGTGAGAAGGGACCTCAAAGCCCATCCCATTCCACCCCCTGCAATGGACAGGGACACCTTCCACCATCCCAGGTGGCTCCAAGTCCTGTCCAACCTGACCTTGGACACTTCCAGGGATGGGGCAGCCACAGCTTCTCTGATCAGCCTCTTCCACTGTTGGATTGTCTTTACCTTTAGGGAGTTTCCTTCATAACTGAACCTGTGCTATTGCATTTTTACCCTTTCCATTTATTACCCCAGGCCTTGCAGACACAGAGAACAGTTCATTCCCTCCCTCTCCTGTTGTCTTCACCCATGAGGGCTGTGACCAGACTTCCTCCCCACCATCTCTGCACTAAATAATCCCCATCCTTTCCAAATTGGAAAGTTGGAAGCCTGATCTTTTCTTTGGGATTTCCTGCTCCCTTGAGGTGCTGGCATTTAACAGTGCTCTCCCTAATCTCAGGTCTCATTTTCTTACTCCAGTAGCCTTTTCTGGAAGTACCTAAATGCTGCCCATCAGTGAGGAAGAGTGGCTGGGAGCTGAGCAGATCCCTGAGTGTTTGTCCTGAATTTTTGAATCTCGTGTGTCTCAGAAGGCTCATTATTACTATCCAAAAATAGGTAGGTTTAAATACAGCTATTCTGTGCTGTTTTAAAATTCAACCTCTCTGAAAACTGGTGCAGTAACACGAGGGATAAATAAATGAAAAAAGAATCTGGTACAATATTCTGCTCAATATTGTAAACATATAAACGTGACAAGGTGGCATCTCTGGCTTCAGATTTACCCCATCTTAAAGTTTTACTTAAAACCCTTGAAAAGAGAAAGTGTCATAAACTGTTTTTCTCTTAGCCTACCAAAAAATAATTTGAGTGTCTACATTTGTATTTCAAGAATTGAAATACTAATCCTGCAATCCCTGTGTTTGAGGGATTCCCTCAAACAGGGATTGTTTCAAACACAGGGGAAATTCCTGTTACTTCACAATGGCCAAATCCCAGAACTGATATCCCTGGAAAAGTTCTCTCCCCCCACCCAGGACAGCTCCATGCACACATTGGTCAAAGCTGAGATCTAGGCAGAGCTTCACAGAATGTTTATTTAAAATATTCAGTCCTAATCAGAATAAAAAGCTGAAATGTTGACATTTGCAATGTAACATTCCAGGAGGAAAAAGTATAAATTGGAACAATTTCCTTGTCCAGGGCCAGGTTGGAGAGGGCTTGGAGCAACCTGGGATAGTGGAAGGTATCCCTGGAGAGCCTGAACCAACAGGAAGGACACCAATGAAAAGAGGGAAAACAGGATTTTAAATGAGGTGCTGTTTGAACTTCAGTCATCTTTGTCTTTTACTTGCAATTCATAAATCAGATCCAAGAGTGTGAATTCCTAATTAGCAGGTTTGCACTGGCATTGCAGCACTACCAACCCTTTTTCCTGACAAAGGAAGGCAGGGCAGTGAATCCCTGGCCTGAGCAAATGTTAGTCTGTGCTGATTTTCTCTTCAGTGGTGACAGGCATTCAAAACAAAGCTAGAACTGAAAGCCACTAATTGAGAACTGAAGCCAAGCTGTGCAAAGTGGAATAAGTGGAATGGTTTTCCTCTGGGAAGAACAATTTTGCTCTCTGTGTGGTGCTGTCTTGCAACTCTAAGTGCCCCCATCTCCAAAGGTGTTCTTCCCATGGAGCCTTTCCTCCCTTTCCTTTCTTTCTTGCAGCATTTCTCTTGTTCTTTCCAGTGTCTCTTTCCTCTTTTTCCAGCCAAGAATCTGCCTTTAAAAGAAGAGTAATAACTATTATACAGTAAAGTCTCAGCAAGGGAAGAAGCTGACAGAATATAAATACAGGGGAAACAAACAGAAGAGACTGGAGGTGCATGCTGTGGTCTGGGATGCTGCTGATTTATGTGAGAGGTGCAGTCCTCTTATGCTCTCTCTGACTCACCTATTTTTCCCTATTTTTTTCCCAGACAGATGGCACAAACCAGCAAAGGCCAAATAATTCATCATTCCACATTTAGACTGGACTGGCCCCTGGGTGAAGCCAGGATGGTTGAAAATCTTTTAATGCTGCTACAGGCAGGAGAGTTTCTTCATTTGTGATATGGTAGAGGTGAGTTTATGGTGCTGCAGTGGAATGTCCTGTGCTTATAAAATCCTGGTCCTGACAGAGAATAGGAATTGTTTTATAAACCTTCACTTTATGCTTAACAACAGCACAGTGTTTCTTTAAAAAGAACATCACAAGCAGCCTACAGAGAAGCAGGAAGAACGAAACTTCAACTAAAATAACCCCAAAACAATCAATTAATCAACAGGAGAACCAGAGTAGTGCTGTCAGTCACCCAAAGCCACCAGCATCACCCCCTTCATGAGATTATCATTTCCCAGACAGGTGACATCAGCCCAGCCCTCCTCCTGCAGCACGGGGACCACATTTTGTGTGCTGAGCTCCTGTCTGTTATCATGTGGCTCTTGATTGGGCCTGACAAACACATCAAAAAGCCATTTTTTAGGCTTGATTACCCAGTCTGCCCAGGCTTGGGGTGGTGGCAATTGAATGACATGAAACGTTGGAGCTCAGGGTGACAGGATGAGAAGAGTGATAGAAATTCTAATGAGAATTATAAATCCCCAGGAGCAGCTGCACTGCCTGGCTCACACTGGGACACCCTTCTCAGGCACTTGTGAAATCAGCAGTTATTTCAAGGGAGCCCAAACCACACAATTTGTGCTCTTATTTGTATTATTTTAATTCCATTTTTTTTTATTCAAGCTGTTTGGGGATTAATGGGTTGTCTGTGTTACAAGGCAGTTATAGAATGATGTGAGACATTGCCTTGATGAAGTTCTGTTTAATTACAAAGCAGGCAAGTCTTTCCTGGAGTGTTGGATTAAATAAACCACACATTTTTATGCTCGGTGCTTTGACCAAAGCCAGGATTTGAACAAAAAAACCCCAACCCTCTCGAAGTTTCTCTTGCATCAGCAGCCTCAAAAGGCAGTTTTCCTTTTTCTCCCTCAGTGCCCCTTCTCTGGGCATGTGTTTGGCTTTTTTCTCTTCCACAAACACAAAGCTCCAGGTTTCCAGTGGCCTTTTTGCACTTTGTCAGGCCCCAGGGAAGCCATGTGGACGATGTGCAGTGCACAGGAGCTCTGCCATGTGCCTCTCCTTTGAGCAGGAATTGCTGTGCTTTCAGTTCCCTGATTCCACAGGGACATTTGTTCCGTTTTTTTTGGTGTTTTCTTGAAGGAAGAATTCTGGTCTCCCACCAATTCCTATGAAATCTCACAAAAGAGGTTTTCCTTTCACCTCAGCAGGACACTCTCACCAGAAATTTGAATGGTGCCATCATTATAAGGGTGCCTCACTCTTTTTAGGGCCTTATTCTGAAAAATGCCCTTCTTCCCTTGTGAACCAAGGACTGCTTTTGTGAATTTTATTTGAATTTTTATTTCCTCTGGTCAAAATGGCCATTTTGAACAATAGGATCCCATGTACAGCACATGGTGATAGCTGAAAGCCTTAATTTTAAAAACAATTACATCCTAAGGCATCTGTCAGGCCAGTGGAAAATCTCTACATCCACTAGGACTGACAAAATAGATGAAATTGCTTCTGGTTTAGTCTTTATTTTCTCCATGAGATTTAGAGCCTTTCCTTGTGCTCCTTGGGGTGGTTCTCTGCATCCCACTGGCTTGTTCCAATGGATTGGAGAAAACATTTTACCTTTGTGTGGTTTCTTGCTGTTCTCATGGCAGTTTTTGACCTGTGCTGTGGTGTCACAAGGCCAAAGTGCTCAGCAGATGTAAAATATGAGAAGCTGGTTATGATCATTATTAAAACCAATCTGCAGGCAAAGCAACAGGAGCTGCTAATTGAGCAACTGCAGAAACACCTAATGGGTCTAGGGTCTCTGAATCTTTGAGCTCTGCTGCCCTGTACAAATAAAACAGCCTAAATTCTGCAAAAAAAATGACATTAAAACTGACAAATAGGACTAGGAGAACATTTATTCTTTGTGCCACCTGTGCCAGCCTTCAACACAGCACAACTTTTGTATTTTTTAGTCTGAAATGTTGGTATGATCTCATAGAACAAGATCAGATTAATGGATCAGGTCCCCTCTCAGTGCCAGCCAAGCAGAGACTGCTTATTCTTTTATGTACTTCAGAAAATGGACATAAATTTTCCATTTTCTGAAGTTGAAAACACTTGTTGAGACCAGACATGAGAAAGTATTTCTGCTTTCTGCAGTATGTGAGCACAGACATCTCTGAAAATAAGTGACTTGCTCAGGATCACGCAGAAAATCAATATTGCTGGGGAAAAACCATTGAATTTCTTTCATCTCAAGTCCTATTTTGACTACTGTGCTTCCTCTCTCCTCATCCCTATTACAACTAATAAGTGTTTATGTCTGATGGAGTGTGAACCATGCTTAGGTCAGAGAAGCTGTTGGCTGGGTGTGCAATCCATCATGCAAAATCATTTCCCCTGAGATAAACACTGAAATAATGGGAGGGAAAATAGATAAAGTGAGCAAAAAAAGTCAGCCAGCTGACAAAAATGGGGGGTTTTAACTGATACCTGGGAGAGGGTTAAGATTGCTCTGATCTAAACACCCCAAACAACAAACGAGTAACTAGAAAGTAAATAAATAAAGAAAAATGTCCTGGTTGCTGCATGGCACCCATGTCAAATTCCACCTGCAGCCATCCCAGACCCACCCTCTGCAGTGACTCAGGCACTGCCTGGCTTTGCTTAACCACTGGCTTCCAGAACAAAACATAACAAGGACTATTATGAAGAAGATCCTTATAAAAATAACGATTTAATTGCTCTAATTGCTTAAGCAATGAGTTGTCAAGTGCTCAGTGCAGACTGCAATGCAGGAGAACTGGAGAAATCCAATTAACAGGTAAACAGTGGCTGGGAACTTCAGTTCCTTTTCCTAAACCAGGACAGGAGCTCTTTATGGTGTTATCCATGGGACTGGCATTTATTTGATTATTCTTTATTGAGCTTGTGGGGACAACCACAGTGAATTTCTTTGTAACAGTTCTGAACTCTGAGGAGAGGGAGGGCAGGGATCAGGTAGAAGTACCCTGGGAGAAAAAGGTTCAGCCTCTCCTTCATGACAAGGCATAGATGAACGGAACAGCTAATCCCTGGACATCTGGGAATTTGGCAAATTTTCCTCACCACTTGGCCCAAAAAGTGTGAGAGTCCCATAAAAGCACCTTCACACTCCAGGCAGAACATCCTCCCTTAATTAAGGTTAAACCAAAGAGTGTCGATGAAATGCCACAGGTAACAAATCTGGCACTGGAAAGGACTTTGTCCTGCAGATCAACCTCAGTTTCTCCTGAGGATCCTGGTCCCAGAAGGATTCTCATTCCAGAGGCAAAGGCAGTGGTGCCTCCCTGAGCCCAGTGCCCGCTGTGGCAGCTGGACAGAGCCTCACTGGACTGGAACTGCAGCCACCAGGTCACTGCACAGCTGACAGGTAAAAATAGATGCCTGGAGATAACAAGGCATCACATCTTATTATCAATTCCCTGGGAAAGCCAACATCCCTCTCTTTCCTCTCCAAAGGATGCTTTATTATAATTACATATCACTTTATTAGGCAGCTGAAGCAAAGAGCACATTTGATGCTAATGAAGTGCTGCTGTGGTTGAGGCTGTCACTATTTTTGGAGCTGCACATCTCCAGCACTTTTCATTGGGTGATGGAGGCTTTGGATGTCTCTGGCTTCTTCTGTGGGGGCTGCCCAGGAAAAAGCAGTGACTCAGCGAGCCCAGCTGCAGAACTGTTCACATGCTGGGAATGGGAAATGCTGGGGACAGCCAGAACACACACAAAGGCTCTTTATGTGCTGCAAGTTGTGCTCAGGTAGGGGCCAGCATTATCTGGATTAAAAAATCCCTCTGTGCTGGTCACCTGCATAGGCCTTGTTTTTCCTGTTCTCCGTCCCTCACCCTGCAGCTTTTCAGAAAGAAGGCAGATTTCACAGAACTCGGGGAAAATATTTGTGAGGCTGGAGACAGACACATCACAGCTGATCACTGGCTGCCTCTCCTTATGGAATACAAGAGTTTTGCCATCTCCATTTCCTGCAGCAAAGCCTGAGTTGCTGCTCAGCCTTGGGAAGGCAGGATTATTTGGTGTTCCAATTTCCCCTGCTCCCACATCCCTTGGCGTGACACTGGCATCCCGCTGGGCCAGTGACTCAGCTCAGGGATTGACAGGAGCAGAGAGATTCCTCCCTCCCTTCCTCCTTCCCTCCCCACCTTGCAGGCGTGTTACTGTCACCACCTCGTCACACAGGTGACAGGAACAGGGCAATGGCACGTGAGGCCACTGCTCCAGACCAGCATCTGCTGATAACCAACTCCCATTTCCAAATCACTTCCTGACAGCACACGGGCAGAAAAAGCCTCCCCCACCCAGCAAACAAGGTTAATGGTTCCAGGTGTCTCCTGATCCACAAAGCAGGAATGTGTCAGAGCAACCAGGAATTCCAGGGAACACCGTTGGATCTCCACACCCCACTGGTTTTGGGGCTATTTTGTTACTGCAACTTCCCCACTCCCAGAGGGAAGGGAATGACTGGAGCATTGATACATCCTGCAGTTTTCCCTCAAGAGCACAAGTGTGTGACTGAATTTGGGGTTGCAGGCTACAATACCACGTGCTCATACAAACTCTTCTGATTCTCCTTCCTGGATGGGGCTTTCCCCAGTTCAGTGTTCCCACATACAGTTTTTAATTTAAGTGAACTTTCTAAGCATATTTGGTTAAGATTTTTTTTAGCCTTGCCTTAGGAGTAGCAGGGAGATGTATACAACCCTTCTATAAGTTTTTAGAGCTGATTTATGTCAACAGGCCATTCCCAGAATTGCAGGAAAAATTCCCTTTAACTTAAAAGCCTCTGATTAATCCCATTATCCAGCAAACCACACACAAGAGAAGATGTAACCAATCACAGCCAAAACTCCAATAGGAGAGGAAAATAAAGAACACAAGGCAGAGCACAGCACAGAGCAAGAGACACCTCCCAGCCAGGCCGGGAATTCTGCACGGGACACAGCCAGCTCACTGCCTCCCTCTGCTGAGCCTCACCGGCATTTCTGAGAGAATTCCAGAGCGGTTTGGCTTGGAAGGGACCTTACAGCTACCTGGGCCAGGGCCTCCCCACCCTCACAGGGAACAATTCCTTCCCAATATCCCATCTAACCCTGCCTCTGGCAGAGGGAAGCCATTCCCTGTGTCCTGTCCAGGCCTTGTCCCAAGTGCCTTATCAGCTCTCCTGGAGTCTCTTTAGACACTACAAAGGGCTCCCTGGAGCCTTCCCTTCTCCAGGCTGACACCCCCCAGCTCTCCCAGCCTGCTAAGCACCAACAGGAAGGTGGGAGTACCAAGTGCTTTCACTTTCAGACACAAATTTAAACACCCACCAGCACCAGACTGCAGCCTCTTGATGCGAACCAGATACTCCACAGGTGTCCAAGTTCTTTCACTGCCTCTGGAGCACTCCAAGCACAATTCCTTTTTCCCACTGAGCATCGTTTCCACCTCAGGGAGGGCTGTACTGCTCTCTTTCCTATCCCATTTTCATAGAGCCTGGATGATTTTGATGGAATCTCTGTTTCTCATCATGTCTAACCCTGCTGGCTACCTCAGCTCAGAATTACTGGGCAGACAGATGGTGCAGTTACATAAACCTGGATTCCTGCAGAAGTCTGGCTAAGGAAGAGCTCCAGAGTGCCAGACTTGGTGAACTGTACATCGCTGGTTTGTGTAAGATTTCTGATTTCTGCTGAGTTCAACACAGCACTCACCTTCTCCACTCATTTTCAGACACTTTTATCCTGCAAAACTATGGAGTATTCCCAGCATTTCCACTTCAAAATCAAAGCATAGCTCCTGAAATACCTCTAAAAAGTTGTTTACTTGCTGAGGTTCAGCACAGATGTATTTTATCCAGATTTTATCCTGCACTGTGTCAGCATGAGCTGCTATTCCCAAAACAAAATCTCTTCAGGATCCCTTCCTGGCTTGTTCAGAGTTAAGAAAGCTGAATTCCTGTTTATATTAAATAG
>VWYO01006089.1:16590-34257 GCA_013400275.1 Rhadina sibilatrix
TGGGGCTGCTCCCTGCGGGCGGGCAGGACCCCCGGGACCCGCCCCGGCAGCGCCCACCCCGCCCGTTCCCGGGGAGATGGCCCGGAGCCCCCTCCGCTCTGCTCCCGAGGGATGTTCCCCGCCTGCAGCCCCCACCCCGCTCGTTCCCCGGGGATGTCCCCACTCCCGGATCCCGCTCCCCGCCCGTTCCCAGGGGACCCTCCCGGGGGTGAAGGGCTCGGGTGGCTTCGAGTCCCTCCGAGTCCCGTTGGCGGCCGGACCTGCCCCCGGTTTGGGGGGGTTCGAGTGGGTGTCCCCGCGGAGCGCCGGAGCCGAGGGATGAATTGTTCCTGTGTGGGACCTGCTCAGTACCGAGGCCCAGGGTTCCTGTTCCATCGAGGGCTAGCACCGCTGATTCACCGACCCTAAAACACGACCCGGCTGCAAAACAAGCGTTCTTGAGCCCCTCACGTCTGTATTCTTAATCAGTTACCGGCGTTCATTCTAATTTCAAACCCTTGTGGCACTGTTGAAGCACGACGACAAACAGCCGAACCTATTTCTTTGTTGTAGCTTCTCACTGTCCTTAGTGTATTTTGATGTTTGTCTGGTACCCGCTGCCCTTTTTGTCTCAGAGCTTTGGGTGAATGTTGGGCTTTAGCGGAATTGTTGTCATAGAAAGGAGTATAAACGTATTTATCCTTTTTAACAGGCCTATTCTGAGATGCATGGAATCCCAGAAGGGTTTGGGTTGGAAGGGACCATAAAGCTCATCCCCTTCCATCCCCTGCCATGGGCAGGGACACCTTCCATTATCCCAGGCTGCTCCAAACCTCGTCCAGCCTGGCCTTGGACATTTCCAGGGATGGGGCAGCCACAATTTCAATTGATTCACCTCTATAAGTAATACCTATTAAATTAGAATTTCTCCAAGGTTAAGTTGTCCTCTCTCTTCTTCTGCTCAAGATGGTGAATCTGGATGAGTTGGTTTCAATCCGTGCCCGTTTCTAGTAGGATTTGGGGTTTTTTTTTGAACTGCATGGAGGTTTTTTAAAATCTGTGTTGGGGTTTTTTGATGTCTGTGCTCATGCTGGAAACAAGGTTACAAGTTACCTTTTGGCCTCCTCCTTGCCTGGAATAATCCTGTTACTCTACTCAGAGCCCTGTAACTTGTGAGGGAGACTGAAAAAGCTGGGAAATATCAACTGATGAGCCTATAAATAGGAGTAATTAAAGTACCCGTCAGCACATCCCCAGTGCTGTGGTTGTGACAGCTGAGACAGAACTGATTTCATCTCTCCTTTGCTCTTGCAAAGGTGATTAAAAAACCCAATCACTGCATGGAAAATTGTATTGATTTATTTCTTTTGGTTTGGTGAGAGAGAAATGTGCTGGCAGTGTGTGACTTAGGGAGCACATTGTGTGCTGGACCATGAGAACAAAAAAGGGACAATTGTGAGAAGGGTGGATTTTCCACCATCCTTCTGGGGTTTTTTTTGTGTTTGTTTTTGTGGGTTTTTTTGGTGGCTTTTTTTTTTTCATCAGAAGGTTCCTTGCTTTGCTGATACCCCCTTGGTTTTGTCCACCAGCCCCTGCTATTTCACTGGTCACTCTCTTACCAACATTTCCACCTTGCTGTGAACAGATTGTGGGCTGGGAATGGTGTATTCCAAGCCCCTGAGTGGGAATTGCTGTGGGAGGGATGGTGAGGAGCCAGTCTGAGGGGAGCGTGTGGGTTTGGGTGACTCCTGGATTGTATTTACTGCCCTTGGCCGGGGCAGCTCTGCACCTGCTCCCACGGAGATGGGGAGGCAAAGCAGGATAAAAAGCCCAAAATGCATTCCATCCCTATAAAAGGAAGCGTGAGAGCAGGTCCTGGGTGAGGGGGGTGAGCTCTGTCCCCTCCCAGTTTGGAAGGGCTGCAGCCCCAAGGTTGGGAGCACAAGGGATGGCAGCACTTCAAGGAGGATCCTCCCCGCAGCCGGAACCGCTGGCAGGGATCACTGACACCCCCATTCTGCTATTTGGGGTGGCTGACAAATGCAGCTTCCTACTCAAAGCCAAAAATACGGAGCTGAGGGAGCAGGAGGACGAGGTGCCAGCAGAGCCAGAGTTACATAAAAGTGCAAGAGACCCTCCCAAGGTGTAGCTTGGCTTTGCTGCACTTGGCTTTTGGCATCTTTGCGTGGATGTGGGAGCGAGGTTTTGGGGTTTGAGGCTTCTATTGTGTGTTTGACCTCTCCTTTAAATGCTGGTTAAATAATAGGTTATTTGTAGTAGTCTCTGTACATGAATTATTATTTTTTCTTTACTGTAGCAACTCATGTGCAGCTACTTCCTTAAGGTTCAGGGTGGGAAGATATTCCATTGGTGAGAGTTTATGCAATGTCAATATAATAAATCTCGAGAACCAATCCAAATAATTTCTCCTCTGTCTCTTTAGACATTTTTTGCCATAAACTCCAAGACTTACCAAGGTTTCTCTTGAATCCTGTGCATATTTAAAAAGCATGGCAACTGTTCAAATTATTACTGTGCATTTTTTCAAGGTGGTGTTTTTTTTTTTTTTTCTCTCCTAATGGAAATAAAATTTTGGGAGTGGAAACATGGTAAATATATGATCACCTTCTCCAGGCAACCTGTTGTGAGCTGAAATGTGTTATTTAATGTTCAGTTCATCCCAGGTAGTGATGCTTGTGCAGTTTTGTTTTTTTTTTTATGAGAACTTTCCTTGACCTTTGAATAATCGTTAGATGAATGTAACATTATTAGTTAGTTCAGTCCCATTTGCTGTGATAATTTGGAAGTATTTTTGTATGGTTTTTTTCCATGTTTTGTGCATAAATTTGATATTTTCTGTGTTGCTCTTCAGTGAAAGATGGGGATTATTCACTAGATTTTCATGGTGCAAGTAGAATATTATTAACTAGGGGAGAAAAGACTCACACACTTTACTTCTGAAATGGATCCTAATTCCCATTTGAATGATGTGCTAGAGATTTGGATTTTCTGGAATCTCAAAACACCAGAACATTTCTGAAGAGAATGGTCTGGAGAAGGCTTTGGTGGGGACATTGGCAGCTTTTCAGTAGAGAAGGAATTGCTGCAACAATTGAAATAATAACCCTAAATTTAGACCTGTGCTCTCATATTTTGCTGATTTAGCAATTTAGCCTGAAATGCTGACTGGATCAGGAAGGATCAGGAATGCTGTTTAATTTTTCTGGATATAACACTCCTCTCTCCGTGGCGAGCCTGACCATGGAGTTTTTTTGGATATATTTTGCTGTACTTTGGAAAAATCCAGAACTGAACAGAGAGGAGCAGGCTGAGTTCTTTCAGCACACAAGAATGAGGATTTAACCCTGAAAATTAAAGGTGATTTTTAGTTGCCAAGTGCAGGGGTGACAGAGCTGAGCTTGGGGTGCTCACACCCCTGCTCTGATGGTTTTTTTTTAGAATTTGCTTTCTAAAATCCTCACTAAGTCATTTCATGCAGAACTCCTCCAAGGCTGCAATAAAAATGGGGAAATTCCAGATAAGAGCAGAGGCAGTGGTGACACCGAGTGGCTCCAAATAAGTCTCCAAAGTCAATGCCAGAGGTGGGGACACGGAGCTGTTGGCCACAGCCCAGCCCCAGCTCTGCCTGGGCTCTGGGATAGTCATTGAGGGCAGTTTGTGGGTGGTGAGGATCAATAGGAGATTCCTCTGGGGTTGGATTTAAGCGGGACAGATCCGACCCCGGCTCCACATTCCTGGGAGGAAGAGCAGTGGGGTGTCCACGCAGGGAGTTCCTTCCTGACCCCCTCAGCTGTGCCCTAAACCATGAGGTTTTGTTCAGTTTTTAACCTTCGAAATGTTGTCAAGTGTCACTTTGGATGTTTTGTTTTAGTTTTAGGTATTTTTCCTGTTTGTCTTTCAGTTTCTTTGTGTGCTGTGTTTTGCTGGAGTAAGGAAATACCGCTTCTGGTCTGTGTTTATGTTGTGTACCTTTGATATCATTTTGATCCAGGCAGTCGGAGTGTGGATAAGTGTAATTCTTCAGGTTACAAAAAAAATTGCAATATGTGAGGTTGCAATATGAAACTAACAACAAACAGAAATTTTATTAATTTAGGTGCCAAACTCAGTTTGGAAGCTGTCGGATTGCCCTGTGTGAGTTAACTCTGAAAACCTGCTGTTTATTTATTAACTTGCTTTATTTTTAACCTCTTGTAGATGGTTTCATCCAAATATCACTGGGGTAGAGGCAGAAAACCTGCTGTTGACGAGAGGAGTCGATGGCAGCTTCCTGGCACGGCCCAGCAAAAGTAACCCAGGAGACTTCACACTCTCTGTTAGGTGAGTTTGGGTCTTTCCAGTTTGTCCCAGGGTGGCAATGATCTTAATTTGCTGCTGTCCTGTGGGGAAAGAGCTGTGGATGAACTCCTTGAAAGAGGTGACAGAATGCTGGGATCACTTTTTAGTGTCATTCACTTTTTCCCTCTTCTTTTTCTCCCTCTCTTTTTCCCTGAAGATCTTCTCAAATACTTTTACCCAGCTCTAGGTTGGAGGGGAGTGAATCCTGATTTTACAGCAGGACAGAAATGTTCAGGGGGAGCAGAAATAGGTTGATAATAACATTGCTTTTAGCCCTTTACAAATCCATTTGATAACCAGCTGGAAGGAGCAGAGGTGTTGGGAATTAGTGATCCAGCAGGAAATCCAGACTCTCCTCGCACAGGAAAAGTCAGCAAGTTTTTAAGGGCAACTGTGGCTTTTTCAGCTTCCAAAATAGGCCTTCTGTGACAGTTGTCCCCCGACACTACGTGGTAGGGATGGGGAAAAGACAGCAAGAGGAAGTAGATAAAGGAAAAGGGAAAAGTGGGATTGGTGATAAGAGTTGTGCTGCTTGGATACTTGTGAGATAACGGGCCTTGTGGCACAGGGGGGGATTCCTGCTGGGAGCTGCTCTTCCTTAATATTAGAGACTGTGGCAGCAGGCAAAGGCAAATGTTTCCTGAAGGAGAGATCTCAGGAGCTGGTGGGAATTCTGGAGAAAGGAGCAAACCAGCTCAGCTGGGTCTCTCCAGAATATTGAACTGCTCTCACCCTCCACCCCTGTGCTCGTGTGTGGAATTTTGTCTGGGTCTGAGGGGTTTCTGGTGGGGCTCCTGAGGTTGCAGGGTTTATGCTGCCTTCAAGGATCTCTCCAGCAGAGTTGTTTTCCTGTTCTCCCTGGCTGGTGGGCAGAGCAGCTGAAGCAGAGGGGCAGTAGCTCAGCTGTTGTGCAGTAGTTCCATGCTGCAATTGTGGATTTCTCCACCTCAGGCATCACCAAATACAAAAGTGATTGATTGATCAGCTGACTTGGGAAGGGTTTTTTTTTCTTTTGTCCTCTCTTTCAAACCTTAGACGAACTGGAGCTGTCACCCACATCAAGATCCAGAACACAGGTGACTACTATGACCTCTACGGGGGAGAGAAGTTTGCCACGCTGGCTGAGCTGGTCCAGTATTACATGGAACACCATGGGCAGCTCAAGGAAAAGAATGGAGATGTCATAGAGCTGAAATATCCCCTCAACTGTGCTGATCCCACATCAGAAAGGTCAGAGAAGTGGTGGAACCTCAATGTCCTTGTGCTTCTTGATAAATGACTTTTAACACTCAGCCTCCATCTGGGAAAAGGGTCGCCACAACCTTGGATTCATTTCAGGGAGGTTCCTTGCAAAACAGATGAATAAATGTGGTTAAAGGTGAAGCAATCCAAGCCTCAGGACCTGCTCCCTTCAGCATTCTTCCTTGGGTGGGACAGGACTGAAAAAGAGGGGATAATTCCCTTTATTTGAACTGGGAGAATGTGTGATTGGAGATGTTCTCCTGATGCTGTTGTTGCTGCAAGGAGTTCCCAGGGATATTTCTGGACGTGACTTTTTGTGCTTTTTGTAGCAGTGGGTAGAAAGTGAAGGCCATGCCAATCCTCAGATTCCTCAAACTCCTGTTTTGAGGAGCGTGGTTAATAAAGAGAATTTGAGATTCTGGATTTGAGGAAATTTTGGGGGTCAGAACTAAACCAGCAGATACCTGTTTATTCCTAGAAGTGAAAAAAACAAGGAAAAATACTCAAACAAGTTCTGTCACTCCTCAGAATGCCTTAACAGAGGTGGGGAGGATCGATGCTTTTTTGGCCCTATTTCCTGAAGAATTGAGATTGTTGGGATTATCCTCTCCAGTTCCTAATGGGATACAAGGGTGAGGTCTCAAAACTTCATCAGGGAAGTTTCATGAAGGAAATAAAAGCAGAATGAATACCTTGTCTGAGGGGAAGGTTGGAGTGTAACCTGTTGTTATTGCAATCCACTGGGATTGTTGTGAAAGATCCAAATCAAAGCTTCACTGGAAGCTTGTAGGAAACTCCATGGAAGTGCTTTGAAGTGTTTCTGTCCTCACTGGTGTGCACCTGGACACTTGCAAGGCTTATTTTATTTATTATTTTTACCAGCTGAGGTTTTTCCCTGGACCTGGCCCTTGCTGAGTGAACAGAAGGATTCAGTTTCATAATAAACACCTGGAACAAATGGGTTCAGCTGGAATGCTGAGCAGGATGTCTCCCTCTGTGTCACTTTATTTCCAGGTGGTTTCACGGGCATCTCTCCGGGAGAGAAGCTGAGAAACTCTTGACAGAGAAAGGAAAACATGGGAGTTTCCTGGTGAGGGAGAGCCAGAGCCACCCTGGGGACTTTGTCCTCTCCGTGAGGACGGGGGATGACAAAGGAGAGAGCAACGACGGCAAATCCAAAGTGACACACGTCATGATCCACTGCCAGGTAGGAAAAACAGGGAACCCCATGAGCCCAGGAGCTCTGGATACATTCCCCTTTTCCCTGGGGTTGCTGCAGGTCATCCCTTTGATCAAAATGATGCCTCTGATGGCATCAAAATTCTAAATTTTGGGGGAGATTGCTTGGCTGTCTGGCTCTGGTCAGGGCCTTCGGGCTCAAATCACACTTTGCTGTGCTCAGGGAGCCTTTGCAGTCTCCTGGATGGATTCTATCAAAATGGGAGTGATTGGATAAATGGAGATCCATCCACAGATGTCTCTCTCCTGTCAGTTCAGGCAGTTACACCTGAGAGATGATCAACAGTCTGTGAAAACAAGTGCTCACTCCAAGGAATGCCCTGAGATCTAAACCTTCCATTTAGTATAAGGTAGTTCTTCACTGAAATATTGTTAAACTACAGTTTTGATATTTAATCTATCTCCATGGGTTGCTATTTAAAAAATGATCATAGATTAAGAAAAACAACATGGATTTTTGTTATTCTCTTTTACTTCTGTTGTGCCCAAAGACAGTGCAATGACTAAATTTTAGAAAAACACCTAAAATGCAGTAACAGAAGTAGTTTGGAGGTAGAAATAACCCACCAGGACTGTAAATGCTAAATTACCAGACTCTGTTTATATTTTCAAGAAAACCTCTCTGATTTGCAGTTAGCATTCATGTCTTTGAGGAAATTAATTTGGAATTGCTTCCTTAAAATCAGGATGGTGCCAGGCAGTACCAGCCTTTTAGAACCCAATCATACACTGAGTGTAGGAAATCAATTCAAATCCCTAATTCCTGGGTTCTCCTCCTGTAGCTCTACTTGAGCTGCCTGAACCCCAATTCAGAGGAAATCAGCTCTCTAAAAAAGCAGATAAATGGATTTTCAAGGAGATGGCAAAAACCAGGATGTCCTGCAGTGTGTCTGTGTTTCTGTTTATTAAAGTTCCATCCTTTAGCAGAAGGATTTCAGTAGAGTCTTCTACACATCACTTCAGAGGTTATTTCTGGTGCAAGGCACAGCCTAGAGGTGCTGTGGCTGTGGTGGTGGGAAGTGCATTTGTTTTGAGGAGCATTTGTCTCTCCAGGACCTCAAATACGATGTTGGTGGAGGGGAGAAGTTTGACTCCCTGACAGATCTGGTGGAGCATTACAAGAAGAACCCCATGGTGGAGACTTTGGGCACCGTGTTGCAGCTGAAACAGGTGAGAAGGAGAGGCCACCCCTGAGCTTTGCCACCTCCAGGATATGCTGTTGAAATGCAGCTTTTCTGTACGTTCTGCAAGACTTTTTCTTTTCTGAGGCAAAAAAAAAAAAAAAGAGGAGTTAAACTTCATGGAATGGATGACAAAGTCATTTAAACGGGAACAATTTTTGTCCTGTGGAGGGAGAGAGTGTTGTCTCTGATGTGCAGAATTTCCTGGTGTCATATTGCTCTGTAGGAATTGCAGGGCAGGTCCAGAAATGAGACAACTTAATAAATTAAATAAAAACTGTGAGGCTTTAAAAGCAATTGTTCAGCGCCCCCTTCCTCACTGCCCTTCGCTTGAATTCCAAAATCCTGACATCCAAAAAGATGCTTGGATCCTAAAATTCCTGCTAAAGTATCCTTTTCCTTGGGGGATTTGTGTTTGAAGTGTCTTTCCCTGGTTGTTACCTGCTAACCCTGTGCTGTTTGGGCTCTGTGTCGCTCAGCCCCTCAACACCACCCGGATCAACGCTGCCGAGATCGAGAGCCGAGTGAGGGAGCTCAGCAAACTGGCAGAGACCACGGACAAAGTCAAGCAGGGCTTCTGGGAAGAGTTTGAGGTAATTGCTGACATTCCAAGTGATGTTTCCCACAGTGTTTCCTTCCTGCAGTGTTCAGTCTCGCACTGCCCAGCTCACGTTGGGTTCTGCCTTCCTGGCGTTTCCTGCTCTCCGTCACTTCTGATCCCTGGTTTTGCTCCCGTCTCCAGGGCTTGGCCAGCTCCACTCTTGTGGCTTGAAATATTTGCCTTTTTTTCCCTGATTCTCCCAGTGCTTTTTATCCAGTCCCTGGCACAATCCCTCCTGGATATCCTCCCCACCATGTGGGAGCCTCATGTACTCCTGTGTCTGTCCCACCAGGACAATCCTTCCAATTCCTTCTGCTGTTTGGGAAGCTGGGAACCATTTCTTTAGGGAAACATCCATTTCTCAGTCCATCCATTGCCCTTGTTCTTGTGGCTTTTTGATACTCGTTTTGGGGGATCTTAAAGCCATTGGGAAGTGGTAGAAAGCTCTGGGATGAAGCAACATGGATTATATGCATTCCTTGGACTTATGGAGATTTATTTTTGGTTTGTTTTGGTGTTTCATTTCTCTCTGCAGGCAAAATTCCAATTTTCTTCCAGAAAGAGTGTGTAGGGACAGGACAGGAGGAATGGCTTCAAACTAGAAGAGGTTTAGATGGGATATTGGGAAGAAATCCTTCCAGAATTCGGAAGAAACTCTTCCCAGAGAAGCTGTGGCTGCCCCATCCCTGGAAATGTTCAACGCCAGATTGGCTGGGGCTTGGAGCAGCCTGGAATAGTGGAATGATTTGGGTTGTCAGGGACCTTAAATCCCATCCCACCCCACCCCCTGCCATGGACAGGGACACCTTCCTTATCCCAGGTTGCTCTAAGCCCTGTCCAACCTGGCCTGGAACGCTCCAGGCTGGATATAATGGACTGGTTTATACCTCACACACACATAACCACCAGTGGAGTCTGGAATTCCACCAGCAGATGGCAACAGGAAACTGGGAAGTGCTCAGGGAGCTCTGGAGAGGCTGGTTTGGGAAACTTCCTGAATAGTGATGGATTCACAACCTGATCAGAAATAGTCATCAGCTAAATGTACTGTCCAGTGTGCTCTGATTATTGCCAGGAGAAGGAAAATCAATCCATGAAAAGGAGATAGCACAGAGGTGTGTGAGGGGAGTATCAGATGGTGAGGTCATGGCATTGGGAAATGCTAAAATGAGGATTAAGCTTTCTCCTTTCTCTTTCCAGAGAGAGGGCACAGGGCTGCTGAATGGTCAGAATGGGCAGAATTCCATCTGGAGAGGGAAGGAAGTAGGCAGAGGTTGTGTGTGTGGGAAGGGATCATTGGTTTGGCAAAATATAACTGAGCTGTTAATTCACAGTTCTTTCCTGACCTCTGGTCCACGTTGAAGAAATTTTTCTTGGAGTGGATTTCTCAGTGTGGCCTTAGAAGCAAAGTGTTTTCCTTACAGAAGGAAAAGTCTAGCAGGAAAAGCCAATAAATGAAGGGTTTTACCTTGTGAGACATTGCACTTCTTTCTGCCCTTTGCTGCACTCAGTGAGGTCAGCTCTAACCTTTGTTTTTTTGGGAATGAAGCCCTCTCCTAGCAGTTTTATTGCCCTTTAGTTTTTCCATTCCCCTCAGGGAAGCTCCAGCTGTCCCCCATGGTGGCAGGAGGGGGGAACACACTCCAGGTTGTCCATGGATCCCTGGCTGTGCTGTTCAGGAGCAGCCAGCCCAGATGGTGAATTTAAATTACTTGTCTCCAGGCAGGAATGAGCCTCTTGTCCCAGGAACCATCAGACAGGAATGTTGACAGTCCTTGTAATGTTTTCTCCTTCTGAAAAAATGGTTTATTTCTGAGCTTAGTGCTGGGATGTTGCAGTGAAGTCGAGGAGGATATTCCAGATTTATGGTTGTGTTGTTCCAGCTCTGAATGGGCTTGTTGGGAGTCGCTGCTGCTCCTCAGGGATGCTCCAAGCAATAATAATTAACTCTAGGAAGGAAGATGTGGTTTCCACACATTTAATTGCTTCATTTCTTTAACTTGCTGGGAAAGTTTAGCTCTCAGTCCTTTTGTCTGGAATTCCACAGGCAATGCTTTAGGGGCTGTTTTCTGTCCTTTGTCACAAGCTTGAAACTTTGCACCTCTTACATTTCTTTTGCTTTCCCTGGCTTTAGGATGAGCCTAATTATCCAAGGTCATTAAGTGAGGGAGTATCAGACTGAGACAGGAGTGAGCAAATGTGCCAGTTAAATAAAAACAAGAATCTGGAGGGCGGGCATGATGAGGGGAGCAGCTTCCAAAGCCTGAGTGTTCCTTTTAGTGGGGCCAGAACTGCTTTGGGGATGAAAACTTGGAGCAAAGCATTGGGATCCTGGTGCCTCCAGCTCCAAGGAGCTTTGGGAGAAGGGAGATTTGCCATGAAACAGCCTGGCTGTGAAAGTCTTGAGTTGTTGCTGTCCCTGGGACATTTTGTTCCAGAAATCCCCACGCTGAGTTGTTCCTTCACTGAGATAATTTATGGCTAACCCATTTGTAGTCACCTAATGCCCCTCTCCTCCCTTTTCTCTGGGAGAAGGGATTGCTGTGAGGATGGACCAGTCCATCCTGCTTTTTTTGAACCCCCCTGTCTGTGCTTTCCCCTCAGACCTTGCAGCAGCAGGAATGCAAACTCCTCTACAGCCGTAAGGAAGGGCAGCGCCAGGAAAACAAGAACAAAAATAGATACAAAAACATTTTACCCTGTAAGTATCGACCCTTCACTGCCATTTAATGTTACCCTGGTTTATTTGCCTCATTAATACAGGGTTAATGAAGTACCACTGGGCTTTGGCTTCTCTGTCATGATAATTTCCCCTCTTATCAGGATTATCCCGCTATTTCCAATTTGGGTTCACACATTTGCACTTTGTAGATATTTGTAATACTGTTTTTTATCTTCAGCTTTCATTTAAAAGCCTCATATCCCTCAGCTGTTACTCAACAGGCTGGAATGCTTAAATTTCAGAGGATTAATTTGGGAGACAGGACTGCAACATGCAGATCCTGAGGCTTTGCCTTGAGTGTTTGAATGTCCCAGTGTTCCTGGATTCCTAGGGCTTGGACATGTTTTTGGTCAGCTGGTCACAGCCACTTTCAAGGAAACAAAAGAGGCAATTTGGAATATTCTAATCACTAATTTACTAAGTTTGATAATTAAGTGATAGGTGCTGTGTGTTCACAAATGTAGAATGCAGGTGCTTGACATCCAGGTGTGTTTTTGCAGTTGATCACACCAGAGTTGTTCTCCACGATGGTGATCCCAACGAACCTGTTTCAGACTATATCAATGCTAACATTATTATGGTGAGTGTATTCCCACCTCCCCTTCCCTAAATCCAAGGGAATCTTGTCACCATTTGCTAAATTGGTGGTTTTTTGTTTTTTTTTTCCTCCCTCTAGCCTGAGTTTGAAACCAAGTGCAACAACTCAAAGCCAAAAAAAAGTTACATTGCTACCCAAGGCTGCCTGCAGAACACGGTGAATGATTTCTGGAGGATGGTGTTCCAGGAGAATTCCAGAGTTATTGTCATGACCACGAAAGAAGTGGAAAGAGGAAAGGTAAAATCAGACTCCAGCTGACATTGGAGTACAAGTAGGAGCTGAACTGACTGGGAGGAATGGATTTTTGGCTGGAATCTGGTGTGGCACCAGATTCCTTGGAGCTCTGGCAGGTGCTGAGTGTCCTTTTTTGTTGCTGCCTGTGGAATTGGGAATTGCCTCCTTTTCTTAAGGTTTGCCTGCTGAAATTTTAGCTGCTGAATGTGAATCTCTGTATTTTGAACCTAGGGAAGGAGGCACTGGGATGGGAGATGTGGCCAAGCAGGAATTCTGGGTGCTCGAAGGGAAAAATTTCCTGCTCCTGGAGCAAAAGTCTTGCCATTGATTTTAGCTCATCAAGCCTCTATGGACCTCCCTAAAAAAGCAGAATAATGGGATTTTATTATCACCAGACTGAACGTGGAGATGTTGCTTCTTACCTGGCAACTGCTCTGGCAGCATTTAATGCTCTCAGAGAGGAATTTTCCCTGCAATGGTGTATCCCAAAAATCTGCCTTTACCTTTGGAGTACAGGGATCTTGTCTTGCTTGCTGGCCTCTGGCACACCTGGGGATATTTCAGTTTGTTTCTGGTTTCTAATGACACAAGGCAGGAAAGAATAGCAATAGTTGAACACTGATATCCTGGCAACAGCCACACACAGCTTCCTGGGGGTTGTATGGATTTATCTTTGGAATTTGTTGCTTCTGATCTTTTTTTCTGTTTGATAAACACTTTCTGTTCTCTCTCCTTTTCTTTTAAAGTTTCTCTGCTACTTCCACACACTATTGTCCACCTTTTTTACTTTTTTCCATATTCCCATGATCTGGTTCTGAAGGGAAAGCTGCTGCCTTGTAAGGGGAGCATCACTGGTGGAAAAAAAATCAAAGAACTGAAGTTTTCCTGTGAGTGACTGATGATTGCAGGGGTTCCTCACCCCCAGGAACTTTGTGTGTGTGGACTGAAGACAAATAACAGAAGATTTTACAGGATTCTTTCCCTAGTTGAGGTGTCAAAGCTGCCACTGGTGCTATTTGTTGGAGCCATTAGACTTTGTTCTGTGTAATTTATTTTTTTTTTTTTAGTCTTTGACTTTGTCTTGTGGATCTTTTTTTAGTCTTTGTACAAAGTTCTGCCACTTCATCACCCTGATAAAGGGACAGGATTTGTGTTTCCTTCCTGAGAATTCACTGAAGGAGGGAGAAGCTCCCCCTTCCCAGTGATCATCTTTGTTTTGGAAGAGGAGAAATAAATTATGGAGTTGTTTTGGCAGATTTGACTTGAATACACCTTTCTTCCTTCAAGTTATTTATTATTTTTTTTTAAGAACCTCCTGAATGGCCTCTGCTCCTCTGCAGTTTCTCCTTTATTCTTCCTAAAGTTTGCTCAGCCCTTTGCTGGAGAAAACACTTTAATTCATCACTGCTGCATTGCTTATTCTTTCTTTGCCCTTGCTTGGTTTGTGATGCCTATTTCACTTCTTGAAGAATTGCAAATACCAGTCCTGATACCAAATCAAAGCTTTTTTATCTCAGGCCAAGCTGTTTGCAGATCTGCAGGAAGGAGAGAACCCTTTGCAGCAGAGCTGCCTCCAAGAGCTCATAGCCTGAGGAAGGGAGGAACTCTGGAACATCCCAGCCCTGCATCGAGTCCTGGATGTGCTTTAAAGTGCAGAAGCAGCAAATCCTTAGAAATTAAAAGAGTTTGGGGGCTTTGGAGGCAGTTCAAGAACCCTTCCAGCAGAGTAGAGCTTATTTTAACATGGTGTTGCTGTTCAGATTTGTTCTACCAGCTGCTCAGAGCCCTGCATTGAGAACTGCAAGTTATTTCTGCTGGCACCCCCCAAAATCAATGTATTTGCTTCAGTTTCAGTGTGTTTGCTTCAGTTTCTCCCCTTGTGACAGGGAAAGAAGGGCAAAAATAGCAGGAAAGCATCTTGTTGCCTACGTGGACACGTGTTCAGCCACCTTACTCTGCCTTGGGTTGCACAAGGAGCTTCCCTGTGCTGTGTTTTCTCCTGAATATTCAGAATAACTGCAAATAGACCCTATTACTCTGTAGGACTTGATGTTTGGCCTGTGTTTGCTCTTGCTGGAAGCTGCTCCTACAATATTTTCTGCTTTGATGCTGCATTCCAGGAGTTGCTCTTTCCTGACCTGTCACAGGAGCCAAATCCAAGTGCTGATAGGTGAATCCATTCCTCAGATGGAATTTATCCCTGGGCAAAGAGAATCGTGATGGAGAAGCAACACACCAAAAACTCTGCATTTTAGAAGCTCCAGACCCATGAACTGCTCCTTTTGCAGGAGCCTGAACCCTCTTTGGTGACAGAACCAGAGCTGTGTCAGCCCTTCCTGCTGCAAGCCATGGAAAAGCAAGCATCCAAGTTTTCTTTCCACTAGAAATGATTTATACCTTTGCCCTTTACTTCTTTTTCAGCCTGTAGGGTTTGGGCTGTGGAGCAGCCTGTGGGGCTGAATTCTGCTGGAATTCTGTATTTTGAGACCCATAGCTGGGGGTACAAAAAGCAGGATTTTAATCTCCAGGTTTTGAAAACATCCAGGCACAAAATATCCCCAAAAGGTGCTAAGAGGAGAGGGTGGCCTGTACCTGTTTAAAATTATCCAGTGGTTGTTATGGAGAGGAGAAACTTCCCATTAAAATATTCTTTTACCTCGTCAGCTGATTGTCCTCTGTGGACTCTGAAATGAAAGCTTCAGGGTTGTGTTAACCAGTTTGCAAAGCAGCCTTTTTTCCCCCCCTGCCTGATTATTCCTTTTGTTGTTGTTGTTTATTTTATTTTATTTTGAAATCTTGCAGAGCAAGTGTGTCAAGTACTGGCCAGATGAGTATTCCCTGAAGGAGTACGGAGTGATGCGTGTCCGGAACGTGAAGGAGAGCGCAGCACACGATTACACCCTGAGAGAGCTGAAACTTTCCAAAGTTGGCCAGGTGAGTACAAGAGGAACTCTGTCCTTTTAGTTCAGCTCGTGGATCACTGTCTTGGTTTGGAAAGACAGGTATCTACCAGGGGAACTGGAGTTTCCCTGAGAATGGAGAATGTAACCCCCACCCGCCAAAAAGTATAATTTTGCAATCAAGGGCTTTCAGGCAAAGATTTTGGGAATAGGAATAACAGTTCTTTACTAAGAATATTAACAATACAAATATAGTAGAAAAAAAAAAAAAAAAAAACCAAAACCACCCACCCAAACAAGCAAACAAACAAACAACAATTTTGGAGAAAAGCCTGACAGAGTCAGAGCTACAACCTGGCACCCTGCTGGTCAGGGTGCTGGGTGCAGTCCAAAGGTAAGTCCTTCTGAAGTGGCAGATGTGGTTCTGTTGAAGTAGAGATGACCCTGTAGCAAAAAAGGGTCCAGTGATGGTAACAGGGGTCCAGTGGTGGTGAGTAGGGTCCAGTGGTGATGAGTAGGGTCCAGTGGTGATGAGTAGGGTCCAGTGGATGGGAGAGGGTCCAGTGGATCAGAAGGGGTCCAGTCTTCCTCCCAGAAAACCAGGTGAAGCAGCAGCTTTCCAGTCCCTCTGTCTCAGTTTATACCAGGTAGAAACTGCCTGCCCCCACCCCACTGCCAGGGGCATGTGATGCATCTCACAATGGGGTGATGGAAATGCAGATGCACCGCTCTGGGGGCGGGGGTACAGCCTGGGGGGGTGCTAATGGCCCATTATCAGAAGGGGTCAGGCCTCTCTCCCACAGATGAAAATAGAATACACAGATTTGGTTCCACAACCCAGGACAATCACCAAAGGAAAAACGGGCAGGATGAGCCCATTGCCCTGGAATCAATAAAAGCACTCGGAGGTGAATAAATGGAGCCTTGTCTTTCTTTGAAGCTCCACGTTCAGTTCCATCCATCTTTCTCTTTGCCCTTGGGATAATTGAAGATTCTCCTACCTAAGCAGCTTTTGGCAGGAGAGAAACTGCTGCAGAGCTTGCAGGGAATCTGGGAGGAGGGATAATGCTTTTAACTGAGGACACTTCAATCCAGCCAGGCATTTGCTCCCTCGTGGAAATGGTTGCATTGAAAGGAAAGGTTTTGTGTGAGTCCAAGGTGTGGAAAATTCACTTGAAGGGATAAAAAGGTGAGGAAACAGTGTGGAAATGGCACTTGCTGTTAAGGAACAGTTTGGATCAGGGAATTCCTTGCACTCCAGTTCTGGGGGGTTTTACAGCAGTTTCCTGGTTTTGTGATAAAGAGCTGATGTTTTCTCCCTGTCCCTGCTGCTCCCTGCCCTGACCTCAGAGCAGCTGGGATTTGTACCTTTTGCTTTCTAAGCTAATTAGTCCATATTTTTACTCTTTCCCTGTTAGAAAGTTCCCTGCTGGGAACTTTCTGACATGTACTGAGTTAGTTCTTCTTTATCAGCTGGTTCCTACAAAACGTCCTTGTGGTCCATTCCACAAATTCTGCATTCCATGTGTCCACCAATCCATCTTTCTCTCCCAGACTTTGTTCACTGAAACAAATCCAGCTTTGCTCAACAAAACTTTTCCCACAGACTGCTCAGGGACAGCTTTGTTCAATGCTGGCTAAGAGTGATTTGAGAATCACCAGAAACACCAGAACGAGCTGAACGACTTTCAGGAGAGCATCTTGGAAAAGCTTCAATCCCGGGAATGTTCTTAATGGGAATTCAGGAGCCAGAGCTCCCCGGAGCTCTGGATTTGGGACGTGCCCCTTCCCCATCAGACTCAGCTGTGCCCCGTAAGGAGCTGGGGTTTGACCTGGAGGGTTTTGTTGGCCTGTCCCTGCAGGGGAACACGGAGAGGACGGTGTGGCAGTACCACTTCCGCACCTGGCCCGACCACGGCGTGCCCAGCGACCCCGGCGGCGTCCTGGATTTCCTGGAGGAGGTGCACCACAAGCAGGAGAGCATTCCTGATGCAGGACCTGTCGTGGTCCACTGCAGGTGAGGGGGTGGGATGGGCTGGGCTCCTCCTGCCACTCCTCCTTTTGGCCTGGGAGCCAAAAAGGACAGCTTTCCCTGGGAATTGCTCAGAATTCTCTGTTTTCTCTCTGTACAACGTCACATTCTGGGTGGGTGGCACAGGGTCCCTTTGGGAGGGAATTTCAGGAATGGGAACCTTTGTATAAATGAGAATTTCTGCTGTTGGATGAGAAGATGGGAGCAGTCCTGGCTGGAGCGTTGCAAGTGCAGGATCATGGGAATTCTGGCATCTCATCCCACCTGTGAGGGCTCTGTCCTTTTTGGGTGCTCTCAGCTTGTAAATGAGATGCTTTTTAGGCAAGGAAATGTTAGATCTGACCTTAAGGGGTTTTTTCTGACTCAGGGGTGTTTATAAACACTGAGGGACAGAAGTGCTGATTTCTATCCCTTCCCTGAGGTCTCTGGTTTGACTCTGGCTGTAATTTTATTTACGTTGGCTATAATTTGGAAACCTCGTTTCTCCTAATACTAGACTCTTCCTTTGGCTGGGATTTTGGTGTTCATTCAGAAAAGAGCAAAACAATTAAATTCCCTTTTTCCCCACCCACCCCCCCCC
>VWYO01006089.1:35054-54655 GCA_013400275.1 Rhadina sibilatrix
TGGAATCTTCTCCTTAAATTATTAACTGGAATCCTCTCCTTAAATTAGATGGAATCCTCTCCTTAAATTATTAAGTGGAATCCTCTCCTTAAGTTAGATGGAATCCTCTCCTTAAAAATTAAGTGGAATCCTCTCCTTAAATTATTAACTGGAATCCTCTCCTTAAAAATTAAGTGGAATCCTCTCCTTAAATTATTAAGTGGAATCCTCTCCTGAAATTATCAGGTGGAATCTTTTTCTTAAAAGGTTATGTGGAATCTTCTCCCTAAATTGTCGAGTGGAATCCTCTCCTTAAAAATAAGGGAGATTCCTCTCCTTAAAAATTAAGGGGAATCCTCTCCTTAAAGATTAAGGGGAATCCTCTCCTTAAATTATCAGGTGGAATCTTCTCGTTACAATATTGAGTGGAATCTTCTCCTTAAATTGCTAAGTGGAATTTTCTCTTTAAAATATTAAGTGGAATTCTCACCTTAATTTAAGTGGAATCCTCTCCCACCCTCCCTGTCACCAGCTCCTGCTCCCAGATCTCAATTTTTCCTCCTATTATCAAATTTCCTGTGCAGGAAGAATAAAAGATAAGGGTCTGTTAATTAAAGCAGAACCTCGTGATCTTTGTGTTATGAAGAGATTTCAGAGCTCCTTCCCTGCATTCCTGAAAGGGGAAAATCAAATGCTGATCACTCCAATTCCAAATTTGGGAGTTTGTTGGTAGGAAATCAATCTATTGGAGTGGGAAACGAGAGGGTGAGTGTGGTGATCCAGCAAAAAGCACTTCCCAGGAGTGTGGTGGGATCAGAAATGTTTGGGAGTTAGTGGTGGTGACCACAAGGCCTTTCCCCTCCCCCTTCCCATTCAGGGAATTCCTTGCACTCCAGTTCTGGGGGGTTTTACAGCAGTTTCCTGGTTTTGTGATAAAGAGCTGATGTTTTCTCCCTGTCCCTGCTGCTCCCTGCCCTGACCTCAGAGCAGCTGGGATTTGTACCTTTTGCTTTCTAAGCTAATTAGTCCATATTTTTACTCTTTTTTAGTACCTCCTTTCCCTGCTGGCAACTTTCTAACATGTACTGAGTTAGTTCTTCTTTATCAGCTGGTTCCTACAAAACGTCCTTGTGGTCCATTCCACAAATTCTGCATTCCGTGTGTCCACCAATCCATCTTTCTCTCCCAGACTTTGTTCACTGAAGCAAATCCAGCTTTGCTCAACAAAACTTTTCCCACAGACTGCTCAGGGACAGCTTTGTTCAATGCTGGCTAAGAGTGATTTGAGAACTACAAAACGTCCTTGTGGTCCATTCCACAAATTCTGCATTCCGTGTGTCCACCAATCCATCTTTCTCTCCCAGACTTTGTTCACTGAAGCAAATCCAGCTTTGCTCAACAAAACTTTTCCCACAGACTGCTCAGGACAGCTTTGTTCAATGCTGGCTAAGAGTGATTTGAGAATCACCAGAAACACCAGAACGAGCTGAACGACTTTCAGGAGACCCATCTTGGAAAAGCTTCAATCCCGGGAATGTTCTTAATGGGAATTCAGGAGCCAGAGCTCCCCGGAGGCTCTGCCAGCCTCTGCTGTGAGATTGGGTCAGGCCTCAGGACTTGTTGCAGCATTAAAAACCCCCAAATAAACCCACAACCCACTCCCCAAACCCCAATTCCCTGCAAAGTTTCATTTCTGCCTCGTAGGTTTCAGTGTTTTCAGGTGTTGTGAACGCCTGGAAAAAAAGGAAAAATCCATCTCCCGTTTCTTTCCTGGTGTATTTCCCTGGCAGGATCTGGAGCTGGGTGCCAGCACAATTGGCTGCAGCCTGGAGCATATGTGCAGAATCCAAATAACAGCTTGGCTGCTTTTTATATCAAACCTAATGGGCTCAGATATTGTTTTATTAGAGCTCCTGCAAACAACGGTGTCGCTCCGTTGGCCCCAGCTCCAAGCTGGAAATAAGGTCAGTGGGAAGCCCCACTGGCTGCTCAAGAATGAAATGGGGAGTTTTCTGCCAAGGAGAACGAGGATTGAGTACATTCAGATGGGTTGCAGTGTTGTGCTGGAGATGGTGGGATGGGGGGAAATGGGCATTTTCAGGTTTTGTCTCACCGATAGCTGGAGCCAAGCTTTAGGTGTGCTCAGTGATGTGTTCACTGCAGAACTGAGCTCTCTCCTCACAGACAAACCTAAAAACACCCCTGGTTACCTCCTCTTGGAACTGCTGCGCTGTCTCAATGGTTGTTTGCTGGGATTAACCCCAAACCTGGCTTTTTGTTGTGTGTTTTGCTTGACAGAAGAGCAAGAGGAAAGGTCACGAGTACACAAACATTAAATATTCATTATCGGACCAGACGAGTGGGGATCAGAGCCCTCTCCCTCCCTGCACCCCAACCCCAACGTGTCCAGAGTAAGTTCAGTCCTGCTCTCACTTTTGAGCTGTTCTGTCTCATCTTCAGAGACCTCAAACGAGGCTGAGTTACCCCAGAACCTGCCCTGTTGTCCTGGGCTTTCCTCTGAAAATAAATCGAGTGAAAGAAATTGTCCCTGAATTATGTGGTGTGTATAATAGGATTTATTGTTTATTTTGTCTCAAATGAGGTTGGTGGGACTCTAAATCCTGATTTCATTTCAGAATGAGAGAAGATAGTGCTAGAGTATATGAAAATGTGGGGCTGATGCAACAGCAGAAGAGTTTCAGATGAGAAGATGTTCAGAGCCTTCCAGGCCAAGGCAGGTGTGTATGGCCAGAGGAGGGGCTGTGTCCAGCCTGGCTTGGGAGAAAATGTACTCAGGAATGCCCAAAATACTTGGAATTTATTCCCACAGAGTGCCTGAGTTCCAAAAGCTAATTTAAACTTAATTTTACTGACCTCTATGCTCAATCTCACCTTTTACTGCCAAAGCACCCACACAGTTTCAAAGCCAGAGTTCAGACTTTGGGTTGAATTTAAGCTTTATTGAGTCAAAACTGAGCACTTCTGTACAATGCCTGAATAAGAATTAACTGCTGGGGTTTTTTCCTCAATAATTCTTCATTTTTTTTTTTCCTTTCCCAGACATGAAAATGGTTTTTGAAAAGGTCAAGAAAGAGATGGAAGAAGCTTCACGTGAGCAGTGAACTCTGAGGGCTTGGTACCTTTTTATTTACGGTTTTAATCCTTCAGTAGGCAAAACTCCAGAGCATCTAAAGATTGTTTTTTATCTCTTCTCTCCAATTTCCAATTGCTCGTTTTCCAAATAAAAGGAAATCCTTTCTACAAGGTAGACAATTACTTTGTAGAGTCAGTTTCGAATCCTGCAAACTGTTGGACTGTCATCCATTGGTTTATTTTTATTTTTTTTTTTTTAATAGCATTTTGGTTTCACAGTATGGCTGTTAGTGGGGTTGGTTTTTTTGTTGTTTTTTTTTTCCTTATTTGAGCAGTTGTGGGGTTTTTGGGGGTGGGCACTGGGAGGGGGGTGGGTGTTGGGAGAGCAATGCCATGGATAAATCCGTGACATGAAATGTAAAATACTGATGGGAACAATGTGGATTGTTGGAAAACAGTGGATCACCAGCGTGAGTAGAACCAAGTGCATGATCAAATTAGTCCTGATACATTTCAAACTCAGACTGAGCTTCCTGGGGTTCTTGAGCAGTTCTTGAGATGAAGGTGCTTTTTTGTGATAATTGGTGGCTTTGATTCCAATTCTGCTGTGTGGCTGGATGGGCTATTTTGGAGGAATTTATGCAAAGTTGCTTTTACATCAAAGTTACTTTTCCGTGGTCTGTGCCCAGAATAGGAATTCCCTGTGTCCTTCAGGAGACTCAGTGACCTGGGGGTGGTTTGTGAGGACTCTCTGTGGTGACTTTGTGCTCAGTTAAATGACACTGAACCGGTAGAATTCAGATATTAATTAAGAAGTTGCAGGATGTTGAAACCAATTAAACCAGTAACCCACTGCTGGTGTTAGGGAGCCCTCCTTCCCTTGTGCTGGGGAAGCTGTGGAGGAGCCTCCTGGATTTTTAGGGAAGGAGGGATCCCAGGATTCCTGGTGGGACAGGGAGCAGCGAGGCCACACCGGGGGCACTGTCCCACCCCAAGTGCCTTTGGGAGCTGCCTGGACCTTCCTGTCCCAATGCCATGGAAAACCACCTGGAGCCACCTGTGATTGCCAGGGGGACAAAGCCCCTTCCAGGGACTCTCCAAGGGAAGATCTGGTGAGCTTCCACTTCATTCCTTCCCCTGGCTCTGTCCTGCTCCCCTTGGAGCCATGGATGGCAAGACCAGGCTTGAGGAGGGGGTCTGGTGTCTCCCCAGCATCTTGTCCCTGGTTTGGGGGACATTCTGTGACTTCAGTGATGTTGAGGAATGATTCCCATCCTCACACAGGATGCCCTGACCTTCCTGTGTCACTGGAATGGGGTTATTGGCCTTCCTGGTGGAATTCTGCTGGAGCCTGGAATGTAATTAGTGCAGCTTTGTGAGAGGTGAGGTGGGAGATTCCATCACCTGGTCCTCAGAGTGCTTTGCAAAGTCCAATATTTGAGCAGTTTGTTTGAACTGAATGAAGGTGCTTCATTAACCTTAAGCAGAATTTTGTTCCTTTGCCTCTTGTCCTTTGTGTCTTTCGGGGCTTTGGGATTTGATTTTTTGGAACTCCTGTCACCAGCACACCATAAATGTGTTTGACTGCCACAGCCTTATGCTCTAGCCCTGCATCCTTGTGCCCTTCCTAGGTGGGAATAGATGGTGAGGAGAGAGAGATGTGGTGACTTGGTAGTGAGATTCCTGTTCCCCATCCCCTGCCAGCCTGTCCTTGCTCCCAGCTCCCTCCTGCTGAGCAGGGATCACTTGGAAGTGTTGAGATTTGCATGGAGTAATTAAATATTTGCCTCAAACTCTGTGCACAGTCAAATTCTGCACTTCAGAGGTTGGAGCCGGGTGGGGACACACCCAGGTGGGGTTTGGAGCTGCTCTGCTCCAAACTGGGAAGTCAGGGGGGGAAAAGTCAGAGGAAAGGAGGGAAGGATCCTGAGGGAATCTCAGCTCTCTGCACTCAGTTCCTGTGAAGTGTCTTAAAAGCTGGGCCTGTGTAAGCAGCAGGCAGCCCATGGCCAGCACAACGTTGCCTCCTGAGCTCGTTCAGAACCTGCCTCTGGAGGATTTTATTTGGAATTGTTCTCCTTGGAAGCAGGGAATTCTTGCTGCAGAATGTGTGTGAATCCTGGGGAGCACATGGTGGGGGGAATGTCAGTGAGGGGGGAGCAGGGCCTGAAAGATTGTGACTCAAGGAAGAAATTCTCCTTTCTGAACCAGTGCTGGGTCCTGGTGGGCACCAGAGGGGAGCCCCTGGACCCTAAAATCTGTCACCAGAGGCAGGGAGGGTTCTTAAAGCATTTCCTGCACTAAATCCAGCAAATAACTTTGGGGTTCTGACAGATGAAGCAACAAAGAGAAACATCCTTTGGTTCAGGGGAGATCAGTGGCATTCAGGGATTCCCAGCTTTAGGGAATTCAGTTGGAAGCAGCTCTGGCTGAGCTGGTTCTGGAGCAGGGATGCAAAAGGGATCCCAGGGTTCTCTTGGAGAAGCCTTTGTCCCACGAGGGATGTTTACCCCAACTCCCAAGGCACAATGATTGATGCCAGTGTGAATTTGCTGCAGACTTCATTTACTGAATGTTTTAGAGAAACACCCTTTAATTTCAGCTAACTCCCGCTAGGCCTGATTGGTTTTATTAATCCTGACCAAACTTTTCCTTTTTTTTCCTCCTAAAAGATGTGTTTGAGACACGATTAACCAGGACACAGCTAACAAAGGTATCCAGCCTGTTCCCTTTTTTTTGTCATAGGGCTGAGGAAATTCACAGCTGGGACTAAGATGTGTTGTCAGGGTTTGGTTTTCTACCCATAACTCCGTTATTTCAAATTAATTGTTCATTTCTCCCTTTTCCATAGTGAAAGGTAATGAATAATTTCAAGCCTGTTTATTTATGACATTACTGTGATTTTTTTTTTTTAATTGCAGTACTAAAGACTAATGAAAAAGGATCTTATTAGGTGGAATAGGCCTTGCATTTATTTTTTTTTTCCTGCAATGTATGAAGTATTGTACCAGAGTATTAAATGAAATGTAATATTTTATTGCAAAATTTCTATCCTTTAAAAGGAATACATTTAGGATGTCATCAATTTGATGTGAATCATGTAAATGTTGAGAGATGAGCTGTTTGTTCTACATCTGGTGTTTCAAAAAGATTTCACCTCTTGCCTTTTGCCCACAGTCTGTAGCCCATTTACAGTTGTCAAAATGTGACATTAAATAATAGTTCCTGTATAGAAATAGTGGTGGTTGTCCATTGTTTTCTGGGCTGGTATTTATGGGGTTTAATTCAGTTGCAGTGGGTTTGGTTTTGTTTGTTTTTTTTTTTTATTGCTGCCAAGCTGTGTTATCAGGAATAAACCATATCTGTAAACAGCAGAAATTCCATTAAAAAAAAAAAAAAGGGAAAAAAAGAAATTCAAAACAGAAAAGAAAAAAAAAAAGAAAGAAATAAAAATCATTTTCTTACCATGGTTTGTCAGTCCATGTGTTCTCCAGCTGTAGGCACCAAGGGTGGGATATTGGGAAGAAATTATTCCCAGGGAGGGACTGGGGTAGAATTCTCAGAGAAGCTGTGCCTGCCCCATCCCTGGAAGAGTCCAAGGCCAGGTTGGGCAGGGCTTGGAGCAGCCTGGGATGGTGGCAGAAGATGGAACTTGGATGATCCTTAAGATCCCTTCCAACCCAAACCATTCCAAGATTCCATGCTCAGAGCCGGATGGGGCTTGGCCTCTCCTTTTGCTCTGTGCATGACCAGTTGGAATTGGGAGGGAAGGAAGGCAAATCCTGTTCTTTCTCTCCACATCCTGCTCTCCTGGGGTGAGGGAGAGAAGCTGCTGCTTTTGCTGCTGCTCCTACTGCTGCTCCTTCCTTCCACCTTCCACCTCCTTGTCTGTTTGTTTTTGAGGCTCTGCTGTTTGTGAGGTCCATCACTGCCAGCCCCGTGCAGGGACTCCAGGGAGGGATTGGTGCTCTGAGCAGGAGCTGGATTCTGTCCCAGGCTCCTCTGCCAGCTGCTCCTCCTGCTACGCTTCCAAAGCTCTCAGCATTCCTGACTCTCTGGCACTTGGAGCCAGACACTTCCCAAAATGTCAGGTTCCCAAGAGGAGCAAATGCCTGCCCTGAGCTTTTCCGTATCTTGGCTCCATCAATTCTGGTTTCTCTGGTTTTTACTCCTCAAATCCATTGGGGATGTTCCCACTGGGGATGTCTTCGGTGCTATTGATCCCAGAAACCAGCCTGCATGAAGGGCTTTGAATTCCAGGGAGATCCCAGCCAGCGTTGCCTCTCCCTCGATCCCGCTTTTGGGGCCGAGCGTTAAAAACGGAGCTGGAACTTTCCAGGGAATAAATCAGCTCAGCCTGGTCGAACAGCAGCAGAATCTGGAGTAAAACAAGCTTTAATCTCACGGCAAAGGCACATCCCAGGGATAATCCAGGGATGTGGCAGGAAGGAGGCAGAGCCCCGGGGTCGGCAGCGCCGTCCGAATGAGGCCGGGAGCTGTGTGGAGCAGCAGCTTGGCTCTAAGGCGATTATCCCACAGAGGAAGATTGATTGATTTGTTTTTATGAACACATCCAACAGTTTGCATCCGTCTCTGGGAGTTTTTATAATCCCTGCCAGGGCTGGGGAGGGAGAGAGGGAGGGGAGAAGGGAAGGAGAGGAGGGAGAGACTGTTCCAATCTGAGAACTTCGGCGAAGATTGAAAGTGACGGTGCTGGGGTGACACTTGGTGTCTCCTGGCTTTGACTGCTGCTCGTGGTGACACTTCCAGCCCTTCCTGCTTTGTGGTGACACTTCCAGCCCCTCCTGCTTTGTGGTGACACTTCCAGCCCCTCCTGCTGCTCCCAGCTCTCCGTGTCTCCCACGTAGGTGAGTATAAATCCATTTATTCTCCCGGCGTTCTCGGTGTTTGGACAAACAGAGGTGATCAGATATTGCTCAAGGACAGGTTTCTTATCTCTCCAAGCCCTTGAAACTTTGGCTGACTTTTCTCCAGGATGAATTCCTGCGTGCTTTGGGTTGGGGGAGTTCTGAGTCACTCGGCTGCTCTCCCGACCGGGGCAGGAAAAGGGAAGGTGTCCTTCAATCCACAGCTTTGCTGTGACCTAAGGAATCATTTTTCCAGGCCAACCCTCTTGGCAGAGCTGGTGCAAACCAGGTTCTGTTTTCAGGGTGGCAATTCCTGCTTCATGTCCCTGGTGGTGCCTCTGCAGCCTTGCCATGCTCCCTTTTTCTCAGGATCACTCTGGAGCTCAGCACGTGGCTCTTGTGGCCTCAACTCCAGGAAATCTTCCTTTGCCTTTAACAGGGGCCTGAGGCTCGACTGTGTCTCTGTGTTTTCCCTTTGGTAAATCTTGGGAAGGATACCTTCAAAGGATCCTTCATTTGCTGCTCTCTTCTTCCCCTTTTCCCCACGGAGCCAGGCAGCAGAACAATTCCGAGATCAAAACGTTGGATTTGAAAAAAATCCCAGCTCTCCCAAGGAATGCCTCAAGTGTTGGGAGGGCTGGGACATTTTTAGCACGTCTCATCTTGACAGCTCCCTGCTTTTCCTGACTCTGTGCAGGTTTGCTCCTGATGGAGGAAAAAAATCTTTGGGGTTTTGGCGCTTTTCTCACTCTCCTTATCTGTGTCATTGGGAATGGGAGGGGGAGGAACTCCCTCGTCTCTCTTGTGCTCTGATTCCTTCTGCTCTTTTTATTTAACATTGTTATGTCTGAGCTGGAGCTTAGGATTGTTTTCCTGGCTGGAATTTTTAATTTGGTGGCAGTCCCACGGATGTTTCCAGCTGCTGAGGGATACAAAGTGCTGTGCAAAAACCAGGACAGAGAACTGTGGGTGTTTGTGCGTTTGATGTTTTGTCTTTGTGGGGTGGCTGCTGGGGGTTGGGTGTGGGATGTGCTCCTGCCCTCCAGGCCCCTGCCCATCACGGGGTTGGGATGTGGCACCTTGATTCCCATCCCTCCAGGCTCCTGAGCTGAGGGAAGGCAGCACCTGGAGCATCCCTGCTGGATCTCTGCCATTCCCAGTGTCCTGCCCTCGCCTCAGCCTTCCCAGCTCTGTGCTCTGCTGCTGTCCCGAATAAAGAGCTTGGGCTGAGCACTGCCTGCAATCAATCCCTGAGGATTCTCCCACGAGGATCTGCTGGAAGTTAACCTCATTGATCCACAGCAGCTCGTAATTGTCCAATTCAGTCGTGACTGCAGGAATTCCTGTTCTCTTTGGTCCATTTCCCAGGCCAGGATCCACCCAGGAATGTCAGCCTGGGAAAACGCTGCTGGAATTCAGCTGAGTCAGTCAAAGGGCCTGGAGTGGTGACTTCCATTGCAAGGATGGTACTTCAGAGAGAATTCCAGGCTGGTTTGGCTTGGAAGGGACCTTAAAGCTCATCCTGTCCCAACCCCTGCTGGTTCCACCATCCCAGGTTGCTCCAAGCCCTGCCCAGCCTGGCCTTGGACACTTTCAGGGATTTGGGGGCAGCCACAGCTTCTCTGGGCACCCTGAGCCCAGGGTATTCTCACCACCCTCACAGGGTGAATATTCCCAAAATCCCATCTAAAGCCTCTCTCTTTACCCCAGAGGACACCACAGGAACCTGAGTGAGACATCCAAGTGCTGGATTGACAAATCCACTCCCCTGGAAGCTCCAATTTTGGGAAAAAAAAAATGAGATTATATTGGGCTCTGGTGTTATCAGCCCCAAGCATCACCCACAGACTCCAGGAGAGCTTCCAGCAGCGTTTCCCAAACCATCCCAACACCAGGATCCCATTCCTTTGCAAGCCAGCCTCGCTCTTACAGCCCTTGGTGTTAATTAGCTGTGCTTTAAACGTGCAGAAATCGCTTTAAACGTGCAGAAATCGCATTAAACGTGCAGAAATTGCATTAAACGTGCAGAAATCGCTTTAAACGTGCAGAAATTGCTGCGAGTTCGTGCTCTCCGTCTCTGCCTGCCCCTGCCCGCCTCCCCCGTGGCTGGAGGTTGTGTTCTTCCCGGAGTTTTCCCGGGATTTAGCAGCTCTGCACAGGCACAGAGCTCTTCAGGCCGGGGCTGATCCGTGCTGGAGCTGTTTTCTCTCTATTAATAGTGATTTCCTCACGGAGGATTTTTCTGCTTCCGTGCACTTAGAGGGAAGGTTGCTCTCAGATTCTCTCGCTATCGCTCCCGATAAATGGTGTGTCAGCTCCAGGATAAACAGGCAGGATATGGGGGGGGAAGGCGTTGCCATGGCAACGCAGGGATTTCGGCGATTGGTATCCATGGCGATTGTTGCTAAATTCTGAGAGGTTTTAAAAACGTTTTTCTTGGGTTTTTTTTTTGGTTGGGGAGGGGGGGTGTGGAACATAAGGGGAACACAGGCGGGGGTGCGGCCCCGCACGTGCCGGCGCCTGCTTCCCGCAGGGAATTCGGCAGCGAGGGGGAGTTTATTTTAAGGCCCTTTGGATGCTCTGTCATGTGGCATCGCCAGCCCTGCGCAGGGGATCCTTCCCCGCTGAGGATCCCACCCCTTGGAAAGGGTGGGAGAAGTGGCTGGGAAGGACGCCCCGGGCCGCCTCTGTGGGGCTGTGGCGATGGGAGCGCCTCTGGATGCCCGAAAGGTCGGGGAAGGGTGGCAAAAAAAGCTGCCGAGGGAGCTGCCGTGGGATGCCTGTCCCGGTGTGGAATGCGGCTTTCCCAGCTCAGCATTTATCCCTGTGCTCTCAGAGCTTTTGGCTTCTCCAGCCCCGCTGGAAGCTGCCCTGTGATGCTCCTGACCCTGTGGGATGGAGCAGGGCTGGGAACTGCAGCCTGATCCTCCACGGGCTGGGTTTGGCACAGGGAAGAGATGGGGGAAAAAAAATCCCTTTGCCTGTGGGAGCTGGGGCTGTCCGGGAGGAGCCGGAGCTGGGGCTGCTCCCAGCTCCTGTTGGAAGCAGGGCAGGAGCAGCTGCTGCTCCCCCCGTTGTCCATCCCAGCTCGGCAGGGGGCTGCAAAGCTCCTGCGGCCAGCGCCAATGAAACACCTCTGCCAAATGATCCCGGCTCAGCCAGGAACTGGGTTTTATGGGCAGGGATGGACAGAGTCAGAAACTTCCTCAGAGCCCCAGCTGGTGCTGGCTTCGTTTTGGTTTTGGTTCTCCAGGATGCAAATATTCACCCGGCTTGCTTGGAAAGGCTCCGTGTGACAGGAACAAGGGCCAGGGGAGGGAAGGGCCCCCTGGCTCCATCTGCCAGCCAGAGCCCCAAACCTCCCTGTCCCAGCTCAGAGCAGGGTCCTGAGCACACCTTGGGAACAAAACCGCCTGGATTTGGGAAGAGCACCTGGTGAGAGTGTCCAAGTCCCAGGGATGATTTTGGTTTAGTAAGTGGGAGAATCTTAAAGCTCATTCAGCTGCCACGGGCAGGGACACCTTCCACTATCCCAGGCCCTGCCCAACCTGGCCTTGGACACTCCCAGGGATTCAGGGACAGCCACAGCTTCTCTGGGAAACCTGTCCAGGGCCTCGCCACCCTTCCGGGGAAGAATTCCCTCCCAAAATCCCATTTAAACCCCGTCTCTTTTGCTTTGAAGCCATTCCAGTTCCTGACGAAATTCCCTCTCCAGCTCCCTTGTACCCCCCTCAGATACCAGAAGGTGCTCTGAGGTCTCTCCACAACCTTCCCTTCTCCAGAAGCTTTTCACCTCTGGAGATTTTCCTTTGCTTTTCGCTGCGCTTGTGCCAGGGATGAAAAGTCCTGCTGGACGCTTGGGTTGGGGTTTGGTGCCCTGACTCCCTCCCTGCTCCTTTGCTGCATTTTTCCACCCCAAATCCCTGTCTGAGGGGGGGTTATTTCCAGGGCATCCTGTGCTGACCCCACCCCAGAGGCTGCCTGGGCTCCCGGGGTCGCTCCCGGCTCCGCGGCTTCCCAGGGAGCTGATGAGACACCGGGGATGGATTCAGCCAAAACCCGGGGAGCCCGGCTGGACCCCGTTAGTGCTGCCTCGGTGGCACCGCCGGTGTCACTCCGGGGCCAGCCGTCACCTGGGGGCAGCGCTCCCCACCTCGTGGAGACCTCGAATCCCTTCGTGCTCCCCACGGAGCGGCGACCTTGGCTTTTCCGCCTCGCTGCCCCAGGAGCGCCTCAGCTGTTCCGAGCCGCAGCATCCGTCGTGCTCCCGGGACGGATGGCTGAGCCTGGTGGGAGAAGGCAAAAATCTCCAGCCTTTCCCTGGCTGAGCTGCTTTTCCTTGGGAATCCATCAGCTCTGGCACACGCCGGGCGTCGCTGGGGGCTGATCGCTGCAGTGGGCTTGGGAAAGCAGCTCTGGATCCGCACAATTCCCTTCCCCAGCTCCCAGCCGCGATAAAACGCTGCCGGCCGGGCTGTCAGCGGCATAATTGCTTGGCAGTATGAATCAGGAAAGTGGCTTCCCCCCCTGGAATTTTCTCCTGACGCTTGATTTAATTCCTCCTGACATCCCGTCCGTGGCGCTGCCTCGCCCTCCTCAGCCTGATCTGCGTGCTGGGAGTAGGGACCAACAGGTTACTCAAGGAGTAAAGTGGTTGTCAGAGGGAAAAATCCCTCTTGGAGGAGTTAAAAGTTGTGAGGGAGCAGCTCAGACCTGTTGGCATGAGGGGAGGCAGCTCTGGCATCTCGGGATGGGATGGATGGGGATGGGACACGAAGGAAAAGGGTTGGGTGGTTGTTTTGTCCGGCTGTGCTTGGTGTCCCTGAGCTTTCACATTCCCAAAACAAGGCACGGTGCTCTCTGCTTGCCACACGTTCCCTGGGATCCTCCTGGACCACGGGGACACCCTTGGAATGGTCCTGGGGGGATGTGCAGCCCCTGAGGCAGGGAGGGCGAGGATGGGGGTGGGATCAGCCCCTCTCCTGGGTTAAATCCTGGGTGACAGCTCATCCAAGGGCTGGGGATGTGCCCTGGTGCTGCCAGGAGAGGGTTTGGGTTCCTAGAGTTTTAATGAGCTTTGTGGAAGGCTCTGGACATGCTCTGGGAGGCAGGAGAACCCCTGGAGCCCCCCCAGTCACTCCTGAGGCTTCTATTTTGGCAGGTTGGGATTCCCAGTAATGTTCCCAGCTGGAATCTGCTGCTCCAGTGGGTCCCAGGCTCCCTCCTCCCCTCCTAGAGATGGGTAATTAGTGCCAGTGTGGGATCCTATTAATTGCAGCCATTCCTGTGTTTGGGTTTATGGGATAATTGCTGATATCTGGTGTAATGTTCTCCCCCCTGGACAACCCTGATCACAGGAATTTTCCTCCTCCACAGGGATCAGAGCTCATCCCTGCATTCTCCAGGAGAGATCCTGCTGGGATCCCTCTCCATGGGTGCTGCTGGGTGGGAATTCCCTGCAGCGTGTCCCCTGCACACGTTTATCCAGCAAATCCTGGGGGAGCTCAGGAAAGCTGAGGCTGTGCTGCTTCTCCTTGGAGCCAGCAAAGCCACTGCCAGCCATCCGTGCCTTTGGGAAGAGCTCGGATCCACGGGTCACTGCTGCTGGATGTCAATCCTTGGGTGTCCTCCCGAGGGCTGAGTCACCTCTGGAGGTTTCACCAACCTTGTCACAGCCTGGCTCCGTGTCCCCGAGCACCAGACCTGATGGGATCCATCCTTCCTGCTCCTCTCTCCCGCTTTTTCCTGGAGGAGGGGCAGCGGGGGAGGACGGGGATGGCCGCAGCCTGGAGATGAACCAGGAGATCCTGGCTGAGCCTGGAACTCCCCAGGGAGGTGTGATGGGAGCGTCTGGGCTCTGCCAGGGGCTGGCTGCGGTTTGGGAATGTGGTGGCAAGGAGATGCCCCCCTGAGCACCGAGGCGTCACTGAGGGAATTGCTGATGGGCAGAAATCCCTCCCGGCTTGGGAGAGGCCTCTGGAGCGGGAATCGCTGCCGGGGCGGGCCCAGGCAGGGGGAGAGGACAGGGATGCACGGCCACGGGAGCGTCCCTGTGCTCCCGGACCCCGCCAAGCCGAGCTGCCGGGCAGCTTCCAGGATGAATTCCCTGTCCTGTCACGGCTGCGGGAGACGGGAATGCTGCCGAGCCCCGGCGCTGCTCTGCCCAGGGGTGACACTGCAGCAGCGCCCGGCTCGGGGTGTCCTGTCCTGCCCTGCCCTGTCCTGTCCTGTCCTGTCCTGCCCTGTCCTGTCCTGCCCTGTCCTGCCCTGTCCTGCCCAGCCCTGTCCAGCCCTGTCCTGCCCAGCCCTGTCCTGCCCTGTCCTGTCCTGCCCTGCTCTGCCCTGTCCTGTCCTGTCCTGTCCTGTCCCCTGGTCCCTCCCGGAGGAGCAGCAGCACGGAGCCGTGGGAAGGAGGGATTTTTCCGCTCGCCCTGCGGAGACGTGAGGGGTTTGCAGAGCAGGGAGGAGCCTCTGCCTGCCCGCGGAGCCGCTGCCCTTCCTCCCTGCAAGGAGCCCTGGCTCTGGGATCCTCCTTGCCCTCCATCCCCGTTTCCCAGGGGGTGGCATTGGCAGCATCTCTGCCCCTGCATCGATGCCGCCCTCACTCCCGGCCTGGATCCATCCCAGTTCCCAGCTCTTCCCTTCTCCTGTTGCCCTAATAAGTGATTCTTTTCCCCCCCTTTTTTCTTTTTTTCCCCCTTCCTTTTTCTGTTTTGGCTGCCTGTTGCAGAGCTCGCTGCTGATTTCCCAGGAGAGGAATAAAAGCCAGAGCACAAACCCAGGCTGGAAAATCACCGCCAGCAGGCAGATCCAGGGATGGAGCCCGGACTGGAGCCGCAGGGATCATCAATATCCCAACCTGCAGGTGTCCATCCAGACAGGGAGCAAGGAGAAGGAACCTCCAGCTCTGATTCCCCAGATGCCTCCCCATTCCCAAGGCCTCTGTGTTGAGGAGTTTTTTGCCCTGAGCTTTGGTGCTCTCCCAAAAATCTGCTTTCATCATCAGCTCTCGTTGTTCCAGGAGCTGTAATTCTGGGATGCTGTTCCCATCCACTGCTCCCTTCCCTGGCATTTGGGCAGCAGCTGCTTGGAGCTCTTAAACAGCTTCTGCTGGTGGTTTTCAAGCTGTCCCAGCTTCTCCACCCAAATATCACCCGCAGTCAAACCAAACTCGTTTGGGCATCTCGGGGAAAGCTGGGATAATGAAATCTGCTTTTCCGAAGCGTGCCCTGATTGGCACTAATTAAATCCCACTACTTCATTAAGCGAGTCCTGTTTCAGATCTTGCCTGGCTTCAGTGTCAGCCCAACAACTTGGATTGTTTGACTCCACAAGGAAATAAACAACCCCACTGGGATTCAAAACGAGCTTTTTAAAAGACCTTAAAAAGCAGGAAAAAAATTAAAATAACATCTAGAAACAACTCCTTTTGGCCAGCGCTTTCAAACCAACTCAATTGCTCCAGATCTTGCTGATTTTTGAGAAGTTTGGCACGAATAATCTCCATTTATTGGTTTATTTCAGTTTGTTTTGCAACACAAAACATCTCATCAGGCTTTGGCACAAAGGCATCATCTCAGTCTTTATCTCCTGAATTAAATAACCCGAATCTCTCAGCGTTATCAGCAGCATTTCCAGCACCTGTTGGCTCCAGAGCTGCACAGGAACCACAGATTTCTTCCGAGCACCTCTTGCTCTCATTCCTTTTGCTCCCTGTTGAATTAGCAACTATTTTGCCCCATCTATTCTACTTTTTAAAATCAATCCTTTTAAGCCTGATTACAGCTGCCTCCTCAGCGGGGCTTTTACAATAATTAATTGTCCCTGAGCAGCGCCCAGCTCTCCCTGTTCTTTCAATCCTTTCTCCAAGCTGGCACCTCCCGTTTCTGTGTCTCAGCAGAGAGAGGAGAGGCTTTGTCAGATCTGCCTNGCCCTGTCCTGTCCTGCCCTGCTCTGCCCTGTCCTGTCCTGTCCTGTCCTGTCCCCTGGTCCCTCCCGGAGGAGCAGCAGCACGGAGCCGTGGGAAGGAGGGATTTTTCCGCTCGCCCTGCGGAGACGTGAGGGGTTTGCAGAGCAGGGAGGAGCCTCTGCCTGCCCGCGGAGCCGCTGCCCTTCCTCCCTGCGCCGCTCTCCCCATCCCCCTGCGAGCAGCCCTGNTTCCTCCCTGCAAGGAGCCCTGGCTCTGGGATCCTCCTTGCCCTCCATCCCCGTTTCCCAGGGGGTGGCATTGGCAGCATCTCTGCCCCTGCATCGATGCCGCCCTCACTCCCGGCCTGGATCCATCTCGGTTCCCAGCTCTTCCCTTCTCCTGTTGCCCTAATAAGTGATTCTTTTCCCCCCCTTTTTTCTTTTTTTCCCCCTTCCTTTTTCTGTTTTGGCTGCCTGTTGCAGAGCTCGCTGCTGATTTCCCAGGAGAGGAATAAAAGCCAGAGCACAAACCCAGGCTGGAAAATCACCGCCAGCAGGCAGATCCAGGGATGGAGCCCGGACTGGAGCCGCAGGGATCATCAATATCCCAACCTGCAGGTGTCCATCCAGACAGGGAGCAAGGAGAAGGAACCTCCAGCTCTGATTCCCCAGATGCCTCCCCATTCCCAAGGCCTCTGTGTTGAGGAGTTTTTTGCCCTGAGCTTTGGTGCTCTCCCAAAAATCTGCTTTCATCATCAGCTCTCGTTGTTCCAGGAGCTGTAATTCTGGGATGCTGTTCCCATCCACTGCTCCCTTCCCTGGCATTTGGGCAGCAGCTGCTTGGAGCTCTTAAACAGCTTCTGCTGGTGGTTTTCAGGCTGTCCCAGCTTCTCCACCCAAATATCACCCACAGTCAAACCAAACTCGTTTGGGCATCTCGGGGAAAGCTGGGATAATGAAATCTGCTTTTCCGAAGCGTGCCCTGATTGGCACTAATTAAATCCCACTACTTCATTAAGCCAGTCCTGTTTCAGATCTTGCCTGGCTTCAGTGTCAGCCCAACAACTTGGATTGTTTGACTCCACAAGGAAATAAACAACCCCACTGGGATTCAAAACGAGCTTTTTAAAAGACCTTAAAAAGCAGGAAAAAAATTAAAATAACATCTAGAAATAACTCCTTTTGGCCAGCGCTTTCAAACCAATTCAATTGCTCCAGATCTTGCTGATTTTTGAGAAGTTTGGCACAGATAATCTCCATTTATTGGTTTATTTCGGTTTGTTTTGCAACACAAAACATCTCATCAGGCTTTGGCACAAAGGCATCATCTCAGTCTTTATCTCCTGAATTGAACAACCCGAATTTCTCAGCGTTATCAGCAGCGTTTCCAGCACCTGTTGGCTCCAGAGCTGCACAGGAACCACAGATTTCTTCCGAGCACCTCTTGCTCTCATTCCTTTTGCTCCCTGTTGAATTAGCAACTATTTTGCCCCATCTATTCTACTTTTTAAAATCAATCCTTTTAAGCCTGATTACAGCTGCCTCCTCAGCGGGGCTTTTACAATAATTAATTGTCCCTGAGCAGTGCCCAGCTCTCCCTGTTCTCCTTTCAATCCTTTCTCCAAGCTGGCACCTCCCGTTTCTGTGTCTCAGCAGGGAGAGGAGAGGCTTTGTCAGATCTGCCTTTGTTGTGTCCCAGTTCAACTCAGCAGAGCAATTCCAGAGGCAGAATCCTTGGGGATCCCTGCGGGGAGGCGCTGGGTACCTGTCTGCTTCCCTCCTGGCCTTGGGAGAGGGGAGGGCTGAGGGATCCTGGGCTGAGCTTCAAATAAAACTCAGGGCTTGGAGCGACCTGGGGCAGTGGGAGCTGCTCCTGCCCTCGGTGGGATGAGCCTTGAGATCCTTTCCAACCCAAATCAGATGAACTTTGAGCTCCTTTCCAGCCCACATCAGATGAGCTTTGAGATCCTTTCCAACCCAAATCTGTTGAGCTTTGAGATCCTTTCCAACCCAAATCTGTTGAACTTTGAGATCCTTTCCAGCCCAAATCAGATGAGCTTTGAGATCCTTTCCAACCCAAATCTGTTGAGCTTTGAGATCCTTTCCAACCCAAATCTGTTGAACTTTGAGATCCTTTCCAGCCCAAATCAGATGAGCTTTGAGATCCTTTCCAACCCAAATCTGTTGAGCTTTGAGATCCTTTCCAACCCAAATCTGTTGAACTTTGAGATCCTTTCCAGCCCAAATCAGATGAGCTTTGAGATCCTTTCCAACCCAAATCATTCCGGGGCACTCGGATTCCCTTTTCCCCCCTCTTGGTCTCCTTGGGTTAAATCTGCTTTTTTTGGAGCTGTTTCGATTCCCAGCTTGTGGGGAGCAGCCCTGGGAAAGGGCTGGACCCGGGGCTGGACCTTGACATCCTTTTGGACTTCCCGGGTTGTGCGGATTTTGGGATGGGGAGCAGCACAGGGATCCAACCTGGTGTCCAGGATTCTGGGGGGAGCAGCTGCATCCCTGTCCCTGATTCCCGGAGCAATTCCAGGGCAGGGTGGGGTGGGGGTGTGGGCACAGCGGGGGAGCTGCTGACAAACACATCCCATAAAACCTGCCTCTGGCGGGAGTTTTTATGCCTTTAGATCCTCCCGGTGCCTCTGGAATGCCATTAGCGGGTCGTTTTCTGGAGTGAAAACCCATCTCCTTTGAGAGGCTCCATTCCCGGAGCGGCGCCGGGAGAGCTCCCAGCGAAGGGATTTGCTCTTAAATGTTCACTCGGTTTTGTTCCCTGCTTATTTTCCTTTTCTTTTGGAGTGGAAAAAACGCAGGAAGAGGAGGGAGAAACGCCTCAGCCTTGGGGGCGAAGATGCACAATCCGTGGTTGTCCTTGAGGATTTGAACATCTTTTAAATTTCCCCTTCCCGTCCTCTCTCTTGAAGCCTCCAGTTCTTGGCTCTGTGGGGTGAGAGATTCCCGGATTGTTGGGAGGCAGCTGGAGGAAGAAAGGGGAAAAAAATGCTGGAAAAAGAGAAAGGGGAGAAGAAAGAAGAAAAGGGGAAAAAAAAGAAAAAAAAAAAAAAAAAAGACAGTGAAGAAAAACGAAGAAAGGGTGGAAAAAAAGAAAGAGGAAAAAAAAAAGAAGAAAAGGAAGAAAGAAAAAAAGGAGGGGAAAAAAGAAGGAGAAAGGGAATAAGAAGAAGAAAGGGAAGCAAATTTGAATCCTATGATCTTAGAGAGGCCTTTTCCAACCTTAATGAGTCTACGAAAAAGAACAGAGGGATGAAAAAGGTGGGGGTGTAAAGAGGAGGAGAAGGGGAAATAGAAGAAGAAAGGGAAGATAAAAGAAAAAAGCGAAGTAGGAAAGAAGAAAGGAAAGAAAAAAAAAAGTATCAGGCAGCAGAAGAACTCGATTTGCTTTCCCCTCCTGCTCCTTGTCTCCTCTTTCTTGGTTCTGGAGCATTTCCCAGCTTGTCCTGGAACCTGGTTTGGTCTCAGTGGGAATTAGGAGGAAAAAAGAGGAAAATTCACAGGATCTCTCCTTCCTCCATGGATGCTGTGCAGCTCATTGATCAGCGAGCCAGGGACAAGCCCTGCTGATCCCATCCCAAATCCCTGGAGAGAATCCCCTGGGAAGGGATTTATTTCCTCGATGGATCAAGAAGGATAAACATGGAAAGGAAAGGAAAGGAAAGGAAAGGAAAGGAAAGGAAAGGAAAGGAAAGGAAAGGAAAGGAAAGGAAAGGAAAGGAAAGGAAAGGA
>VWYO01006090.1:0-41880 GCA_013400275.1 Rhadina sibilatrix
TGTGCGGGGCTGAGGTGTGTGCGAAGCTGAGGTGTGTGCAGAGCGGGGGTGTGTGCAAAGCTGAGGTGTGTGTGGCGCTGAAGTGTGTGCGGGGGTCCCGCCCGGCCCCGGGACCGCGGTGACGCCGCGTTTGGAGCGGGCCATGTGCAGCCCGGCAGCCCTCGGCGACAGCTGTCGGGGAAAGAAAATCCCACGGCGGGCATTCGTGCAAGTGCAACAGTCAGAATGCAAGTTTTTGGAAGGCCCTTGGACATTTTGGAGTAAAGTGAAGGCAAGAAACACGTATTCACAAAGTGTAGAAGTCCTGGCTCCGTTTGTTGCTCATCTATTTCCACAGCGTTGGGGTGAGTGTCCAGAACCTTCCCCAGCGCTGCCTTTCAGTCAACACTGGAGAATGCTGTAAATCTCGTCACCCCAGTGACTGTCCCTGGCAGCTGGGAGTGCGGGCTCTCAGGCACAGCCACCTGCAGCAAGGACAGCTGCTCTCAGCCGTGCCACTCGGGCTGGACTGGGCAGACGCACAAGCGGGACGTGAGGGTGCTCAGGACGCACCTCTGTGACATAAACTGAACGCTCTTGAGGAATGTGTGGCACTGTCTGGGAGCCCCTGCCATCAGCCCCTGCCACCAGAGCCATTCAGGACAGAAGAGAAGGATGTTAAGTGTCAGCACTTGTGCTTTGCCCATCGGTCCAGGTCATTCCTTCTCCCTATGTCTTGCCAGCACTGCATCTCGTGCCCAAGGCTCCTCTTTAACAGTGGATACCATTTCTCTGTCATGGTGCCAAGAGGGATTTGTTTGGCATTATGGATTTTGGCTATGCTCTTGCTTTGGTCTTACAATTATTCTACAAGAGCTTGAAACCAAAGGTAGGGGACATTTCCCAAATAGCCTCACCCAAGAAAATACACCAAGTATCTTGTCAGTCCAGTAGCTGCACATGTACCAAAAACTGTCTGATGAAGTCATTGTGAAATGTGTCAGAAAAGGGAGATGCACACTGAGAATAGCAGGTTCTGGGCTTATGCCCACATGCAGTTGTCCCATCTTAAATGTGTCCTTGTTCTGCCTTTAGGGTGCCTTTGCAGCAGCCAGTTAATTGCATTGTAGGGCTCCTAGATCGTGGAGTTATGGAGAACCCAGAGTTTGATATAGCAAGATAGAGTGACAGCCTGCTGCTACAGGGGAAAGTCCAGGGGAGGCAGCTTCAGCATGGACCTCTGAAGCTGGCCTGGGGGCACATCAGCAAGTCCTGGCTTGGCCCCAGTTTGCACAGTGGAGGAGTGAGAATCATACTCTGCTTTTTCCTCCTCTGTGCAGCTTCCTATGGCTTCTGAGAACATGGCTCCAGTGCCGTGAGCTGCATACACTTAAGGGGTCTGGGTGAAAAATAAGCCCCAAAAGCTCTTCCCTTCCTCCTGGCCTCTGAGTGGGGGGTTGCTTTTTGTCCGTCCACTCTGGGGGGTATAGTAAGAGCCTTAATGGATCCCAAAGTGCAGAACGATGCACAGTTATGTTTTTTTCCTGTGCCCTAACACATTTCCTGGGAAGCTCCTCTGTCCCTTGGCTTCTGAGTCCCAGTATCCTCCCAGAGGAAGGAGCATTTTGCTTTCAGAGAGAAGAGCCATCACAGCAGGCTCCACATCCCCTGATGCTTCTCCGGGTGAAGGAATTTGCTTGAGAGCCACATCTGTCCCTTGCCATGAGCTAGCCAAGATGCTGTCTCCTGAGGACCAGCATCATTTCAAGGGAGAAGCCCCCTCCTAATTCAGAAAAGGAGAGATGCCAGCCCATCCTTCTTCAGAAGCCCACAGACTTCCTTGGCCCCTGGAGTGGTGAGAGGTGGGGACATTCAGAGTGCACAGTAAGAAGCTTCTGTTTTTTAGTGCCCTTGGAAGGGTTCAGATGTACAAGGCACTGAGGGTCCCTGGGGAAGGTGAGATATTTTTATCTGTCATTTGACTGATGTTTGCTGTCATGTAGAGAGAGTTTGTTATTCTTTGCTGTGTGGCTTATATTCTTTCAGGAACAGCAAAAGTTCTGAGTCTGGGATAGGTGCTTTTCCTGCATTCACATAGGAATAACAGTAATAATAACAATAATAATAGTAGATTAGTAACTTTAGAGAAATACTCAGTGTTTCACCAGAGTACCCCGTCTTCTTCAGTGTAGCTGCTCCATTTTAAAAAGAAAATCTTGTGTCAGCCTTCATGGAAAACGAAAAAACTAGATTATGCAACTGGCATTATAGACTAGCAGTTTGCCTATTGTGAACTTGTGTAGCCCTTGAAAACAGTAGTTTTTGGCCCACAACCAGCACATAGCTTAGGCGTATGCTTAACTTTAAGGATGAGAATAGTTGTATTGAAATCAGGGAGAGCGTTCAGATGTTTACAGTTAAATCTCAATCCAAATGCTTTGCTGAATTTTGTCCTACTGGGAACTGAGAATGCTAATACAGTTTTCAGAGCCTGACCCTGTAGAATATTAAATACAGCTGAGCTCTCTAATTCCCACTGAAGTTAATGGAATTGAGGGTACTTGGCATTCCTTGGGTGTGTGCAGCCCGGCACAGAATCAAAGCCCAATGGCAGCCACCAAGTTTGAGCTTCCTGAAATCAAAGCATGATGCTCCTTGATTGCAGGTCAGATATGACCTGCCAAACATAGAGTCCACTGTCTTAAAGAGGATGTTTCACCAGGAGCTTTTGGAATCCAGAGAACCCAAGGTTATATACATGACAAAAATACAGCATATGACTGTAAAAAATTAAAAGTAGGTGTGGGGGTTACCTTGCAGGGTCTCAGTAACGTTGTCTTTTGGCCATTAATTATGACCAGAATGTGATACTTCAGAGTCATTTAGAAGCACTGCTTACTGACTTGCCTTGGTATTTGTTAATTTGACAATTTATTGTAGCTGTTGAAGCAAAGTTTTGACATGGGATTTGGAAAAGGAGAGCAGACCTGGCTGAAAGGACTGTATTTTGTAGATTTTATTTTAATGTTTATGTTTTTATTGGCTTGCATGTCATATTATTTCTATATTTCTTATTGGAAATTGCAATACTGATGAAGAAAAGCTCCAAAAAGTTTTCAAACCACAAACACAACCACATACTTAATGCTTTTAAAACATTAAAAGCTGTCTGCAGAACAGTCATTTCTGGCAATTAGAAATGCTGCTGATCATTTTAAATATTGGTAAGAATTGAGTAAAAATGTATGTTTTGTTACTTATTTTTGTCCAGCCATTTCAGAATACTGGCTGAAACAGTTGACAACACTTGACAGCAGTAATTTTCTGTTTTTCTTTAACTGCCACTATATAACTTAAAGGTTTTTCAGCCAGGAATAGAGGTTTGGATGGCTTTGCAGGTTGGTTTGGGTTGGGGAATCACAAGGACCTTGCCCGGCACAAGGAAGGCTGCAGTGGATGACATGAGGGGCAAGGGAAAGTTTAAGGGTTTGATGGGGAAGAGGGTTTGACGGTAAAGAAAGAAAAGGAAAAATTCAAAGAGGCATCAAGTTGTTCAGATTAGAGCAGCAGCAAAAATAATGATTCTGGCAGCTGTACTGGAGGATGTGGAACATTTTTATCAGGATAATTTTACAGTTGAGGACACAGCTTCCCAGCAGTGGACATTTTCTGTAACAAAAAGAAAAGGCTTAATTTGAAGTTAGCTTGACTGAATTGATTTTATTTTTTTTTTCATTAAAATGATGCAAACCATTTCATTAAAAAAAAAAAATCAGATAAAAGCATGATGTGTCACTTAGAGAAAAAGAATGGTGTGTGGGACATGTCTCCCAATGCCTGATCTGCAATCAGCCCCCCATGTTGCATGGTAGAGAAATGAGCATGCTTTTGGAGCCTAGTGGAAGCTGTAGGGCAGCCACAAAGTTCTGTTCTCCGTTCCTTTCTGGGTGAGGTCCCTTGCTATACCATGTATATTTCTCAATGCACACTACATGCTCTTCCCACTGTACCATGCCGTAGGGGCAGTAAAGACCACATGACACTGAAGTGTATTTTCCTATGGATTTTGACTCAGAACAAGCAGAATCTGCAAGGGAAAGGTAATGTAGCCTGACATTGATTCTGCTCTAAATTAAGCCCGCCAAATAAATAAAAAAATTTTCAGCATTTAGAATTTAGCAACTAGAAATGCTGGAAAGTTTTGCCTAAATGTGTAGAACTTCAAATGTTAGTGTTTCTGAGGAGGTGCTTTTAAAATTTGAGCCATTTATCCTATTTTGGATGAAAACAAACGTTGGAATTTTCAGCTGGAAATTTTGCATTTCAGTCAAGTCTGACCTAAACTGATGGGAAAAGAAATCACAGGTTCAGATAATGAAGATATGAGGTGATGAGAACTGGATGAAAATTTTAGTAGACTACATGGGAAGTCGGAATGATTTAAAAACTGCAGAGGAAAGTGCATCGCAGCTTAGGTAATATTCTTGTATTCTAGCCAAGAGGAAAAAAGGGAAATGGCAAAAAATTCTCACCACTCTTGAAATTGCATAGCAAAATCATGTTAAAAACAGTGGAGAGTGAGAGCTGTCCTGGAGAAAATCTGATGCATGTTTCCTTCAGGCTGATACTGGAATCTGGAGGAGGCTCAGAGTAGGAGGCTGGGATGTGAGATGGTGTGAAGGGAAGCTGGACTGAAAAATGCATCTGAAGAAATCAAATCTGAAGTCATGGGAGCAGGATGAATGCCCCAGAGAGGTGGGGAAAAAAAAGGAGAAATTTGACACTGTGACCCTTTCCTCCTTTCCCATAGATTGTTCTTTAATACAGATGGGCCTGACCTTCCTCCGGGGATTTCAGCAGAGCACAGAGCAGTGTGGCATGTGGGTCCCGTGGCACTTCAGAGAGATTTGCACCTCTTAATGCTGTAAACACCCCCAAATATCTCATATTCAGTTCCAAGGTTTCTGCTGAAGGCAGCTGACCATGTAGCCCAATTTGATTGTACCTCACAGATTAACTGGTCTCGATGGAAAGCATGAACAGCTGATCCTGGACTTAACACATGGATAGAGCAGCCTGGGGGTGCACAGCAGCATTGCTTGAGTGGGATCTCTTTCCCTGGGCTTTCTCATTCCCTCTCTCATATGTCCTGGGAATGCTCTGTTCCTCCCAGACCCCATGATGACCGAAATGCCACAAAACAAGAAAGGATATTTGCACTCGCCTGTGCACTGTTGCCCTCTGCTTCTCCAAACTGCAGGGGCCACCTTACAATAATACTTATATGGGGCTATATATTTTCTTAGCATTGTACAAATATTAACTAATTAATACCCAGGACTCCTGTCGCCCATTCTGCTAGACTCTTACCAGCCTCAGGCAAGTCATTTAACCTCTGTTTGTCTTACCTCTCCCATCTGCTATGTATTGTTTTTAATTGTTCTCTGAGAAGCCAAGCAAATTGAATGAGATCTCAAACATGTAAAAATAACTTGCAAAGGATGATGTGGAATGGCCTAGCTAAACTCCTTTTGGATCATTTCAAAATCCAGGCTGTATTTTAGCATGACCACAAATGGCTAGACTAGGCACTTGGCAGATCTCATTTATATGAGACTTCAGAGAGGGAAAAATGAAGTTTTAGGCAAGTGTGCTTCAAATCACTGAAGGAAATGGGGTACAATATACAGTATTTAACATGAGACTAAATACTGAAGTAGGAGGTTGCTTAACCTGTCCTAGTCTACAAAAGAGTGGATCCAGAGTTCTCCATGAGACATTCTGGAGTTCTATATGAGTCATACTGTGTGGCTCTCCAGCAGCCCTCACTCCCTGGAGCAGACAGTGAGAAATGCTCTAAGACTCTGGGGAGCATCCTGACAGAGAAGCAGCCTCAGAGCAGACCAGAGTGCTTGGATTCTAAGTTGTGCACTTGTTCTTAGGCCTAACCTAGCTACAGCTTGCATCCCTGAGCCTGCCCTTCGTCCTTAGGAGGAACAAAGCTGGTGGAATGTGGGTGGTCAGTGTTGTGCTCACCTCTGTGTGAGTATAGGATCTGAATGAGAGTCTGAGGCTTTGCCACTGGTCATAGATGAGTGGGGTCATGAGGTCAGTCTTGCACTTTGGCCCTCCTGGTCCGGAGATGTATTTGCTTGCTCCATATACACCGTGACAAAGTTGCAGATGGTCTGTGATGGTCTAAATCAGGTTTTCCAGGCACAGATTGCTGGGAGGAGAGGTTTAACCTTGAAATTTGGTCAACAGTGGTGAAGCTACTGGTGGAGACATGCCATCAACTTTCCCGGGAACATCCCTAGCTCATGGTAGAGCAATGTGATTTCAAAAGCTCTTCTGATAGGGTTGATGGACCCTACAAAAGCCCCTCCTTCTCCCTGACTTTCCCTCTTCATGCAAGACACAGTGGATGGGAAGCCCTTGTGATGGTAAATTGGAGTAGTAGCTCTGTAGGACTGGGGAGTTCTCCTCCAGTAGGGATGGATGCCCAGCAGCCTGGCCCTCAAGATTGCTTTGCACTGCTGCTTGACTTTGCTCAGCATTCACAGACTGGGAGATGTAATCTGTGTCAGAGGAACCCATTAGAATGACATTCTACTGCCTCTCTCAAGGCAGAAATATTACAAAATGTTCTTATCAGATTTTGTTTGCTTCACCTGACTTTCTGCTTAAATGGAGCTTGCTTCTCACCATACGCTTGAAGAAGACAGCTCAAGAGTCCTTTATCCAGGCAGGACTTTGTCACTTTTCCAAAAGCTCAGCTTCTCCAACACTGTTATTAAAAGGTAGGAATACAAAGCTTTGCACTAAAATCCGTTTCTGGCTGAATTAAATATTTTTCACTGATTTAAGTGGCCTTAGGAGGTTTTTACAACCTGTATTTTTAAATGAAAGGATGAACAGGTAGAACCTTGACTCAGTAAAGTGAAAGTACCTTATGTAGAGGGTTGCAGGCTGTATTCAGAACATTCAGGGGCAAGTTTATGCATAAACATTCACAAAGCTGGTTTTACTTTTTAATGAAGATGAAAAACTGGCCTTTTTAATATGAAGTCTCTAAAATGGGTTATTGCTACTGCTTGTGTAGCATTGCAGTCTGTTCCTGGGCATAATCAATATGCACGTGAGAAAAGTTCTGAAATTGTAGCTTTCACCGTGTAGTGAATTCTTGAAAGTATGGGAAATCTGTGTTTAAATCAAGGCTGAGTTAGACTGTGTTTACAGCTGTTAATATAAACAAGGAAACCTAGCTACAGAGCTCACAGCATGACTGCGACATCATGTTTTTGTTACATTGACTGAAAACTATGCATAATAATCAGCAGATTATTTGGTATTTAAATTCAAATATGGATTCAGTTATAAACCTCTGAAGATGAGTATTGAAATAAGGCTCCTTAACTCTGTCATCTTTTTTGCAAATACCTAATAGTTAGTTGCTTATTTTTGCTTACAGCAAATCTGCAGTTAAAGTGGTTACAATTAAGCAGTAAAACACTGTAATCAAGAATCAAACTGAAAGTTACCTCAGCTCCCTGTGCTAAGCAGGAAAAGAGGAGACTGACTAGGAGGGCATGTATTAGACACACACATTGTTAAAACAGCTTTTCTTGATGTGTGCAGCTTTCAGGATGCCTACTGCTTTGTCCTGGGTGAAATAAAAAAAAAAAAAAAAAAAAAAAATCAGCCATGGAATCTTTATTGGGTTGAGAGGGATTTGTTTGAAAGTTTTGTATTATTTTTGACAGTGAAATAGGCATTAGGCTTTCAAAATACGTGGCTTCTCTAATGCTTCTATGCAAACGCTTAGAGAGCTGGAGGAAAAATAGTGCAGCTCCATTCCCTCTGCCCCAAACAAATAGTAAAATACTCTGGGAAGAAGCAGAAAGGTAATGAGGATATCTCTAAACTATTTCTGCCACATGCATGACTTAATTTTAAGCTTGTGGGGTTTAAAGGAGCTTTTGTTTGAGTGTAACACTTTGTCAGGAAAATGAGGCTGAGCAGAGGTGTTGAAATAGCACAAGAAATCTGGAAAAGCTGCCTCTGAACAGCCCTGGAGAGCACATGCTATGCAGTTATATATCCTCAGCTGGTGGATCCTTGTTCGGTTTTACTCCTGTTTCCCAGTGGAAAATCCAAATACTTTGTACAAACATGACAGACAAAGCCCACAAGGTGTTCACTGTCCTTCTGCTTGGGGTTGTGATCCCATGGTGTTCTAAGCATGTGCCTCATGTCACCTGGTGTGAGAGGCTCCTGTGTTTGTAACCAACTTTTCTAGGGCTTTGTAGGACCAAAGCTTTCCTGTATCTCTATAGTTTTCAAGGTTATCTTGTGAGTTCATAACTGAAAAACAGGCTTTTCCATCAGTCATTTTTAAGGTTCTGTCCTAGTTTTGTGGAGGCAAGGCGTTCCTCCTCGCTCTGTGGCCTCCGTACCCCAGCTCCTTAACCACCCAAAAGTGTTCAGAGACAGGGGGACTTCTCTTGCCTGCCAGCTGACTGTTATCTGGGGATGTGGCATGGCAGTGGGGGCTGCTGAGGAGGGGCACGGACCCCACCAGGCAGAAAGTGTTGGCTTCATGGCCATGGTTAGTTGGAAGTCAGGGAAGAGATGCGTGCTAGAGGGAGAGATAAGGTGGTTTGTGCACAAAGGGCTATGTGAGAAGATAAGACCAGATACCTAAACTGACTGGGCTTTCTAGCTCTTGATCAATTTCAGTGATTTATTTAGTGTCCTGTGACTGAAGAACAGCATTTTCCCATCAAAATGGGAATTGCTTTCTTCCAGCTTCTGACTTCTACACAGGGTCCTTGTGAGGAAAGTGCCAAATTTGCAGTCATATTTTGCAGTCAAGTTTTAAGAGCAGTGAGGAAACCTCAGTGCATGTAGAGATGCAGCACTGTTAAACAACCTTGGCATTCAAATAAACACATTGCTTTTTTGCTTTATTCTTTTCTGGGTCAGCCTCAGGGTTTGCTATGCTCAAATCTTTTCTTCATGACTGCTGCTGACCTTGTCTCCTCCCCAGTGGCTATCTGATGGAAGAGTGTTGTCCTAGGAGCTGGTGGGACCTGGAAAACCCAGATTCCCCCATCCTTTGACTGGGATTGTCCTCCATGGCCTTTGCCAAGACACTCCCTCCACCTACTGCTTCTGTCTGGCATTGTTAAAAGCAGAAAACATATTTATCTAATAATTGGTCTTGTGAGGATGAAATCTAGCAATGACTGCAAGAGACTCAGTTGCTGTGTGGTGAAGACTGTTTAAGTTTATGGATAAAAGGCAGCTTTATGTGAAGGTTCTCCTGGTGCTGCCTCACTTGCTGCTCTTTGACTGAGCAAGCCCAAACATCCACATTTTCTGAATGGAAGAACTGAAAAAGAAGTCTCTGGAGGGAGTGAAAAGATGAAAGCCTCCACAAGGACACTCTGCAGAAGTATTTGCTTTGCTCTAAAGGTGGGGATTAAAAAATACAGGACTTCTGGAGAGATCAAAGAACCTCCTTTCCAGCCTTGGAAGTGGGGATCCCCATGGCCTCCAGCCAAGCACACCTTTTATTACCCCAAATATTGACCCTATTTCTTTAGAAGCCAATTTTTAAATGAATTGAGAAAGGCCTCACGTGAAGGCAGCTCTGCTATCCTAAGCAAGGCTCAAGCATAACCAGATTCAGCGTGCTGCTCTGAATTGCCTACTCAAACACTTCCATGCAGATCTGGCTGCCTCTGTGGGGGGTGCTGATATAAAAGCACAGGGATGGCAGGCATTGCTCTGATCCCTGTTCCTGGGGTGCCAGAGCTGGGAGCTGCAGGCGTGTAATCACCCCTCTGCGGCATGCACATCTGAAAGTGGTCAGCTCCCAAATCCTCTTGTGAACCCAGACCAAAAAATGGAACCTTTTGTTTCTGAAATAGGCAAAGTATTATGACTTTTTCCAATGATTTCCCCACACCCCCCTAAATTTTTTGGCTGGAACCTAGTCACTAAATCTAACCCAAATTCAAAAATAGCTTCAGCTGTCAATGGGGAGGGAAAGGCCTGACTCCAGGGTGATGTTCCAAAAATCTGGGCTTTTGTGTGAGCTTAAGTAGGAGGAGGTTGGTTTGAGTTTTTAATAGTCCACCGAACCTCATCCTGTCTTGACATTGGAGCTTTACTCAGAGCTGTTTCTCCTTTGCTGATGTTGTATACCCAAGAGTTTTGACAAGATGTTAATAGTGTACTCAGTACGTACTTGGTTCACAGCAGTTGATGCTCATTGACATCTGAGCTGCTTTCTAAATGAGCCTTCCAAGTTCTTCATGATTAACATTTTAGTATTTCCCCCTATATTTTTTTTTCAACAGATGACTTCAGTGCAGAGGAAAAATCCTTTCTGTGTCCAGACTGGCAGCTCAAGAAGAGGGGGGAACAGTTTTTTGATTTGCTTTTTAGCTTTATAGTTTGACTTGTTTCTTTCCATGACAACAATTCTCTCTCTCTTTTTCAAATCCCAGAATTTCCTTTTCTAAAATTCTTCCGTTTTGCAAATACCCATGTTTGGATCCGTGTTTCTTAGCCAGGTTGTTTTAACCAAAGTTGAAATCATAGGTTATTTTTTAAGCCTTGGGTACATGGTCTAGCAAGGATATTTTACTTTCTATTTGGAGAGCCAGAAGCTCTGTGCTTACTCCTGATTCTCTAGTGCAGAAGCAAGAAGAGCATCAGCCTTCAGCAGGATGAAGGGTGAAATCCTGAACTTAACCTTTGTGAACAATCTCTTGATTTGTACCGTTAACTTCTATGTAGTCACTTCCAAAGAACAGCCTTAATTGCTATGACCTGGGGCAGCCATATCTGGTCTTAAGAAAAGCAGGGACACTCTGTAAGTACATTAATGAGGTTATAAAAGTTGTCTCCAGGAAGGAGAGAACAAGTGTGATGAATTGAGTTAGCAGGAAATGGAGCCAGCCACAATAGTTCTGGGGGACCTGTTCGTGGTCTCGCCCTCAAACCATAACCAACTGCAGCCGAGCGTGACTTCACTATTGTTTTTGAGGTGGCCCTGGTGAGTTTTTTATAGGGCTAGTGATAGGATTCCTTGGCATGCAGCCTGGACTCTGCTGCTTCTTTCATGGGAGGGGGACTGTTGGGTTTTCCCTGCTGTCTCCTGCTGCAAAAGTTGAGCTCAGTTGCTACAGCACACTGAAAGCGCCCCAGAAATAAAAGATTTTTTCCCCTCTATATGAGATTAGCCAGAGCTAATATGAGCTACCTTACTACTGAGCTTGCATGTGCATTCCACACAACCAGGACTTTGCACATATGGAGCAGTTTATCACCACAAGCACACCACTGCAGTCAGCAGCAGATCCCATGAAGGGAAGGATGGATTTTTTCTCTGTGGGAAGTGGGAAAAGCAGTGCAGGGAACTGGCAGTGTGACCAAAACCACGTGAAGAGTCAGTGTTGGAGTACAGCTTTGAAGGCACACATCCTTGGCTAAGTAACAGAGGAGGACTGACAACCCTTGTGTCTCTTGCTCTCCTCCTTCTTAATTCCTGCTTAGGAATGAAGCCTGTGGCAGCCTGAAGATGGCTGGCTGTCTTGTGGACATACTCCTCTAGCTGCAGACTGGAGTGGGACCTTCATAATTGGCAATGGTGATGGTTTTTGCAGGCTTTACCGGCTTTGGTCAGTCTTAGAGGTCTGTCATTACTCTGTCACCTTGCACTGGTGACTGACTGTGAATGAGCAGAGCAGTTTCTCTCCACTTACACTGAGCAACAAAGCCATAAAACTCCTGCATCTCTGTAGATACTGCAAATCCTTCCATGGCTGTAGAGTTGATCCTGTCTCCTCTGTTGATAACGTGTGTGCTCATGCCATCCACCCCAACCAAAGCTGCTCTGCAATTCCTGTTTATTTGACTTGCTTTATAAAGTAACATGGCAATTTGAAAATCATTAGGTATTCCTACCAGGAGTCAAAGACCACATTCAGAGTGGATTACACGCATGTTTCTTAAAAGTGTTAATGTGCTAATCTGCTGGTTACTTGATCCAGGCAAAATGCCATGATATTCCACATGAGCAAAATACCACGGTTCTTGGAGATTTCATATAAATATTACCCACTGTGTTTCCACATTTGAAGTGTTATACTTGTCTATTAAAATCAACAAGCTGGAACTAGTATCTAGAAATAAGTGATATTCCTATTTTATTTATGAACTTCAGATTCTTTTTAATAAAATACCTTACAAATAAGGAACAGAACATGAATCTTGCTGTTATTTCATGTATTCTGTGTAAATATTTCAGCTATGCCTTGCAGCAATAAAAGCACATTATATGCACTCCACATTACCATTGTGACCAATAATGTTTGACTTACTGTACTGTATTTAGTCCAAAACCAAAACAGAGTCAGGGCAACGTCGTGGCTGTTTTAACAGTATGCTGTAAGTAAGGCATGCAATGAATAAGGCCTCACACTAAATGAGATCTTGTTCATTATGAAGTTGCTTGGATTATAGAGTACTCCTGACTCTGTTAAAGAATAAAAATTCCTTATTTGTGCTCTGGAACAGGGGTGGGATGAGGCCACACAAACAGTAGCCAGGCTGTGCTTTTGCAGTTCACAGCATGGTCCCCACTGTTTCTCACAAAGCAAACGTGTGAATGGGAGTCAGTCAATACACTGACTTTTGGTACAGAGGGACCCCGCCAGCGAGCCTGCAGGTATCATGCAGACATGTCCAGAACTCTCTCTGCAAGGGAATATAGGGTCACTTCTGCTTCTTTTCTTTTATGCTTAAGCTGAACTATCCCTAAAAGGCCTTGCCACTCTAAGGAGCAAAGGCCACTGCTGTGTCAGGATTTGGCTCTCATTGACTCCCTCCCTATCAAAGGGAGCATGAGGATGCAGGAAGCTCCAGCACTGTGCAGTGTCTGACTGAGAGAGACCTTCCCTCCTATGGATATGGTGCCAGTAGGGATCATTTTTTTAAAAAATTTCTTCTGTTTGTTGTCATGTCATCTAGCCAAAGTAAAAAAGACCTGTATATTTTCCAGCTCAAGATAGGCTTTTTTTTTTTTTTTTTTTTTTTTTTTTTTTTTTTTTTTTGTGGGATTTGCCTTTTTTTAGCAAAGTTTCAATGGGGTTGAATGTGAATCTACAGGTGTAGATGCACCAGTACTTCTGAGCCTTACAATCAGGGGTATGACGTTTATGTTGGTTAGAGCTAGTGGGAGGAAAGTGTGTAGTTATTGGTCTCATACTAAAGGGGTAAGCAAACACACAGTATGAGCCATCTTTTCCTCCTTTTCATCTTTTTTGGAATCTTATTTTCAATTTGTATTAAAATACCAGAGGAAAAAAATTATTTCTAGTTGATTTAAACTCCCTTCAAATATTTTTTCATATCAATTCCAACCAGCTCTTCTCCCATCGGTTTAGGCCACTGAACTGGAAAACCTCACATTTTCTCAGTGCTACTATTATACATATACCCATCATTTAAGGCTTATGTAGAAGTTGACTTATATGCATTCCTCAGGTATAGATTTCACTCTGTATGGCTGCCAGACACTTACATTCTTCTTATCAAGGGTATCACATGAGCCATAAGGAGACAATAGTCCATATATCTTTGTATTCAGTGATAGAAGCTTGGGCCTGCCCATCTGCCATCTCTTGATGTAACCCCTGCTACAGCTGAACTTTAACAAGTGCCTTTTATTCAGAGCTTATTCAGAGTGGACATGGGATAAGAGTTAGGCTAGAAAACCACCTTAGGTTTAGAGACAGATGTGCAGCTAATGATGTCACAGCTGGTAAGACAACAGGCTTAGGGGATTGATAATGGCATACGGAGCCTGTTCTTTTGGATCATATTTTGCTTAAGGTGCCAACATGAACAGTAGAAAATTACCATCTGAGATCCATTTGAGACATCTGGTAAAGGTGATGCAATCTTATCTCCTTTCTGAGCATGTCATGGGTCTGCAGGGTTTGACCAACATTGCTTTTACCCTGCTGGTAGCCTTGACAGCCACAGTAAAAATACTCAGCCATTGGGCCCCTTGGCACATGCTCCTCTGTCTGTCTGCTTCTGTCCAATGGCCCAGGCTCATGTTCTCTGCAGCCACTTTAATGTCTTGGCTTTGGGACCTAAGTAATAAGCCTGGTAGGAGACTTGCCTGCTAAATGGATGATCCGTCCAAGGGTGTGCTGGTCTGTCTGCAGAGATTACTGAAGGAGCCTTTGGTGTCACACTCCATGCCAAGGGATCTCATGCAAATGTCTCAAATTAGGTGAGGTAAATCCAGATCTTTTTCTCTATGGCTTCAGAGTCAAGAGTTTTTCATGAACACTGAATTTATTAAAAGACACTAGGACACAGGTACAACTAGACTCCAAAGTCAGAAGCAGAAGAAGGAGATTTTATAGCCCATTTTAATATCACAATAATATCTTATTCATGGAAGATCCTATGCTCCAGTAAAAGCAACCCATATTTTCTTGATATTCTCCCTTTGTTTAGTCCTCCGTGAACCCAACTGTTCTTTGGACACAAAATGTAAAAAGCTCTCCAAGCTCTGACTTAGATGGTGTTAGAACTGCAGCTCTCTTGAGGAAGAAAATTAAATAGCCACACACAGACTAAAATGGTAACACAGCAAATCAGCCAAAGCTCGTCAGCATGTAACCAAGGCTGCATTGTTCTTCCCTTCCTCCCTGCCAATAATTTTTGAGTCTAAGGATATTCTACTATAATTCATTTCCTGTGCTTTAGAAATTCTGTCCATGATGCCAGAATATCTAAATCTGGTAATTACTTCCACTGTCCCACTTGGTACAGCTCAATGCTATCTGTTTAAGCTCCCAATTAAATCTTGTAGCATAGAAGTGATGCTACATTGGTTTAGAACATCACTAAAGTCAAGGTTAGCAGAAGAAAGTTTTGCAGATTCCTTTGGAATGATGTCAAGGCAGGAGCCTTGCTCAAAGCCCATCACCAACTTGTGGAAACATTTCTGTCAAGGTTGTTTTTAGTTAGTATTTATTTGTGCACATCTGAGACTTGTATTGGTTTTCCAGTGACATTTTAGTGAAGTGGTAGGGAGAAATAAATGTTTTAAGGTTTTCTAGCTTGTATGAGACAGTCAGAGGACTGTCAGAGACAGTTGTCAGAAAACTGTTTCAATCCAGCTGAGATGAAACAATCAAGTTTTCACACAGATATTAGTCCTTAACAATGCCCTTTCCCTACAGCTATTCAATACTTAATTTCAATTCATAGGCCTCTTAAATTGAGTTAGTGATACAGCATAATCCTGGAGCTATCCTGTCTCTAATCCTATAACAATACATTTTGTCATTTCAAAAAATGGTCTCTCTTTCTTTTTTTTTTTGTTTGTCCCAAAGGCAAAATCATGTCATGCTTCAGGAATGTGTCTATTGCAGCCAAAAGAGGAAATTCAACTAATCAAAATGTTATCAGCAATTAACAAAATAATTTAATGATTTTTTCAGCATTTCAGAAAAAAGAAAATAAAACACCAGGTCCAACTAAGTTTATTTAGCTGCACTAGTCTCTGGTATTCTGCCAATGTTCTTTATAAGGGAGATTTAGAAGTTAATAGTATTGGAGATTAGAAATTGGTGTCAGTTACAGAACTGTGCAAAGTGATTTCTTTGCATTAAGACATAACAGCTGAAATGAATAAAATACATTTCATTCTTACTTTTTTCATTGAGCTGTAATTGCAGTTTTGGCATGCTGGCCAAGTCGCTTTGTCCTGGCGGGATGGCCCCATTCCTCATTCAGAGAATACCAGGAAAAAAATTTTAAAAGGAATGGATATTATAATTTGTCCTGAAAAAAACCACAAAACAACTCAATAAACCCACCAGTCCCTTTACTTCCTTTACATGTAGCACAGAATACCTTGATTAAAAAGTAAAGAAGCCAAAGGAGACTCTTGGCCTGTTCAGTACAAGAGCTGAACCTGCTCCTGCCAGCCTTGCAGCTGGGGAAGGCTGTTGTCTGCAGTCTGGCCTGGAGTGGCCACGTTGTACCCTCAGGGCTGGGCTCGTGCCTGCCAAAACCATCATCCTGAGATGCTTTGGCAGTACCAGGTCTGCTCCCTGACCTTCCCTGCATAAACCTGGAGTGGAATGTCCCGTGCCTGCCAGCAGTGACAGCCGAAGGTGCCTGTTCCTCCAGCTGGGTCTGGAGAATCCGATGCCAGCCACAGCCCACATGCCAGGGAAGGGTTCACAGCCACTCCAAAGAGGGGGACGGTAAGATCAACGTAGGTATGTTTCCATGCTCTTCCATAGCAGTTCACAGCTATAGCTAAAAATACATAGCAACCCTTGAAGTTGCCCAAAAGCTCTTAATTAAAGTTGCTAGGGGACGTGAAGGGGGTAGAATCACAGAAAACCCATTGATTAAGTTCAATAGGGCCTTGTTTTTAAAAATGGAATTTGAGGCCCCAGAGTAACCCTTTAAACAGATCTTTGTCAAATACCTCAGTGATTCAGCATGTGCCATTCCACATTGAGGATTTATTACAAACTTAATAACATAAGTAATTTTAATGTACTGAGCACGTCCACGTGTGTGTGCATGCATACTTGTAAGGGATTATAGTTTTCCAACTACTAATTTCCTTGCAAATGAAAATGTTAATATTTGACACACACTTGAAAGCCTCACAACAACAAACAAAAGTTAAGCCGAGTTGTTAGCACACAGAGAAAGTACAGAAAACTTGCCAACATCACCGATTTCAGTTTTATATAACCAATAGCTTATAAACACTTAATTGGAATCTGTGCAAAAATGTGTTTCTAGGCTGAAACCACCTGCCATGTCCGGTTTCAAATAAATGCCACCTGCTGAGGATCAGCCTTTGACAAACTTGCGGGCAAACCAGTTCTTATTCCGGCAAAGTGCCACCCAACAGCAGAGTGAGTCTCGTCTCGCCAAGGAACGCAGGGGTTGGATCGCAGATGAAAAGAACCCTGTGCTGTAGCAGATGCAGCTGTGGGCTAGATAGGAGTGCTTTTAGTGGCTGTTTAACAAGGGCTGTCTCTGATCAGGAAAGCACTCGTTAGCCATCCTTATTTACCAGTAATACCGGGGAGGGCAAGAGAGAAAATTTATTTTTATTTAGGAAAAATAGTAACAGTAACGTGGCTTTAGTGATTTCTTAAAGGGCAAGTAAAGCGTGCTTTATTTGTTATAAATGGTTTTATGAACAAAAATTGATTAAAATGCTAATCTTCAGGTAAGACCCTGTGGCACAAAACCTAATAGCTGTGGGAAGGCCCTTTGTGTACCTGAGAAGCTTTACACAGATGTTGTGCAGGGACCACTAGCAAGGGGCACATCCTGCATGCCCCAATTGGCTTTCTAGCCACAGGCAAAACCATCCTGGCAAGATGTGAGAGGCCCTTTAGTGAGGATCCTTTGGAGAATGTCCCTGCAGGTCTTATTTGGAAGCCTAGTCTGTACCAGGATGGCTCTGTAGGAGGAAAATCATCATCATCCCCTGCCATTTTCTAAATAAGACCCATGACAGGGTTACCAGAAAGTCATGTTACAGGGTACTTTGTATCTTGGAGGTGTTTGAAATGCTGTGATTACTGATTGGATCCTGCTTTTTACCAACTAGGCCCTGCTTTTTACTGACTAGATCTTGCTTTAGCTTTGCCTTATTTAGTAGGATAACATACATGGTATTTTTACCATGCAGTACATCGCTTTTCTGGACAAACTCTGGAGCTGGGTATGACTATCAGGAATTATGAAGCTACAGTGAGAGCAAACATGAATAAAGCAGTATTTGATTTATAGACCTGTTTAGACAGAAGAGACGCTCCTCAGCTGCACTGCAGGACAATGCAGCCCTTGGCTGCGCTGAGCCACGCAGGGCCCCGTGCAGAAAGCTTTTTTGTTCCTTGCCAAAGAAAACCTTTGCCTGCTCTGAGACAGGCTGCAACCTGGGTTCCTCAGAGATCAATTCACTGCTAGCACTAAGTGAGCAGCAGCAGAAGGTGGGAACGTGGTAAAAGGTTTGGTGCAAGGTTTTCTGTTCATGGCCTGAAGAAATGTTGATTCTGTTGAAGCACCAGGGCCAAGGGAAAGTAGCTGGGACCCCTGGCCAGACTCATCTGTCTTAAGGATGGCATCAGAGGCAGCAATCGTAAGCCTGACTGGCATACATCAAATCCTGGGCTATAGGTCCACATGAGCAGACCAGCATTGCAACAAAATTGGATGTTACCCTCCTAGCACAATGGCCCGAAGTCCCTAAGTGATTGTTTGCCATGTCCTTAGTCCCCATGAGTGCCCAGGACTGATGGAGGCACAGCACAGGTTGGGGAGAGTTTTCCATGCAGGTCAGGAGAAGGAATAGCATCTAAGCAGGCCAGGTAGGAAGGTGGAAATGTGGCAGGCAGGACATAGGATGGCATAGAAGATCATCCCCTACTCAAACAAGAGACAAAATAACCTTAGAGGTGCTGCCCTGACATCTGCTTAAGTATTGGATGAAACTTCTCTGGGAGACAGTCTCTGTCTCCTCGGACCATTAGCTATTTAATCCCAGTTAACTCTTCTGCTACACTAGTACAAGCTTTATTAATTACATGAGAATATTATCAAAACACGGATTTCACTGTCCGAAAAAAAGAGATGTATTTCTTCTTGGTATGAAATACCATGAAATTTAAAGTATTTAAGTTTTATTCTGATTTGTAATGGAAACAAGCTTGAACATGTCAAAACATGTCCAGAAATGGTAATTTCATTTTTTTTTTTTTTGACCAGCTGTATTGCCAATGCTTGCTATTTTCCTGGAAATACCGAAAATATTTGCTGTATTTTTTTTAATTTCTGCATTTTTTTTTCCAAAACAATTTTTTTTTAATCTTAAATGGATGCAGAGAAGAAGTAAAAAATATATCCCACCCCTGTTAGTGCAAATCAAGAAAATTAGGAGACCCTACTTTTAGTTGCATACTAATAGTAATTTCTGAGACAGCCTCTTGGTTTTGCAAGGCTTGTTGTCTGGTTTTGAAACATGTGTGATTGTTTTCTTGTGTCCCAGACAGCAGCAGTCACAGGGAAGTCACAGGGTTTGCCCAACAAAACCACCTTTCCCACAGGAGCAAAGGGGGTTATTAGTGAGGTTGTGGGAGTACAAGGAGGCAGACAGTTACATGGATGTTTTACATTAAGAAAGCTCAAAATCGAGTGCTATCCACTCAGAAATTCCTGCATTGTATCCCAGCCAGCAAAGCCCCATTTTGCACCTTTTCTGGGTTTTGCTCCAGTGATGCAGCCATCCTCCTGATGGTTTTTAGGTCAATCTCCGAGCTGATGCTCAGCTGCCAAATGACATATGCTGTGTTTCCATAGTCTCATGCCACGTGACACATGCAAGCCAGACCCAAAATGTAAGGGAAGAGAGGCTCAAGGTGCTTTTCCCAATACCAAGGGTGAGCAGTACTCTCAGAGGGTGTTTGGAGCCCCACTCAATGGCTGGGGGTGTGGAATGCCAGAAGCAAGGGGTGAGACAAGAGAAGGGCTTGGCTGTAGTCTCCCATCTGGAAGGGAGTGGGAATGGAGGTGGAGGAGAGGCTGGAACAGGCAGGCAGTGTACAGACCCCCAGGCTGCAGCAGAGACCTTGACTTCTCTATTAAAGGCTTGGGAGAAGGAGGTAGGACTGGAATCCCCCTTCCTGTGTAAATCTTGCCCTGCTGCTGCAGGGAGACCTCAGGATTTTTGCATGAAAGCCAAACTCTCTCATCCCTGGGCTGTGTTGAGGTGAGAAGGGAGGCTGAGGGGTGAGTGGATCTCACAGGCCTTCTCATCCTTGTTCTCTGTCTCTTGGAGATTGTGTATTGTTCCCAGCCTGGTTTTACTCATCTTGCCCACTGTAACTTCCACACCTTGAGCATTCCCCTCAAGCAAAGGAGCAGGGAGGTGCCAAGGTGGCATCCAAGTAATTGTTCCATGGACTCTTTTTTAACACCATTTGCTTGCTATATGAATTAAAGACTGAGTTTATAAGGCTTTTCAGACATTATGGCCAGTCTTATGGTAAGAGATCTGGCTTTCATTCAAGAAGAGGGAAGCACTACTTGAAGAACCCTTTACAGTTGGAGCTTCACACAGTGTAAACTCAGGATTAGATGTTTCAGGCAGTGCAAATGCGTGGACTTGCAATGTGTCTGCTTGGGTCCCAGCTAATCCCAACAGGTGCCATGCAGACATACTGCACATTAAGGATTTGTTGTGGGGATGAGGGTAAAAATAGCAAGAGGCTGGGAGAAAAAGTACATTTCAAAAGCAATTTTCCTCCTCACAGAAATTCTGTTCTTGCAAACAAATTTCACTCTTACACAAGATCCACATTCACTAATTTTATTTATGCTCATATGCAGTTTGGAGGAGAGTCTCAAATATGCCGATCCAGCATTGTTGGATTTAAAGAAATTAATAAAAACAACTCCAAGCAGCTGGTTGAAACAATTATGCTTTTCACAGAAAGCCTTGCAGACTGAACAGAAAGTTATGAAAATAATCCTTTCAATTAGTGTGTGGTCACTGCACCTGCAAAGGAGACTTGTCCAAGTAAAAGTATCAACTAGTGTCAATGAGAACAATTCATGAATTCATCATGAGAGCCTTTTTCTATTACCACATTTACACAGATGTGAATCCCTGGGGTGCAGACACCAGAAGGGTAACCCTACTGTAATCCAAAGAGCATGAGAAACATGAGCTCAGATCAGGAAAGCTATTAATTTTTGTGTATATTTGACTTCAGCATCTTTTCCCCTCTTGCACACACTGCATTTAATAATCATATCTATCTACCTTCCCTGCATTTCTCAGCTCTCTAGTAAGAAATAACATATTCCTGGTGAAAAATGACATCAGCTAGAGGACTCTAGAAGACCAAAGGGATTTGCAGCTCTGTAATTTTATCACCTGTACCATAGTTGTAAATGAGTTCATCATGCTGGTAGAATAATACTCATACTGTAGTGCAGTTTTAACCCACTGGTGCTGGGTGCGTGCAGCATTATTAATATTTATTGCCCAATAGGTCATCACCACAGAGTGACATTAGAGGGGAACTACTAAATAATTTGGAGAAAATCATTGAAAGAATGGAAAGCCCTGAAGCAAAAACAGCTGAGATGAAAGTGGAAGTTGTGTAAAGTGTATAACATCTTCTTTGTCTTGATCATCTACAATTTTCTTTTGCAATTATGTAAGAACCTCATATTTCTGTAATAACAGAAGCTTGCAGCAAATGATAGCAACTCTATACATTTGATCTATAAAATGAAGAAAACCAACAAGATTGTAGCTCAATAAATATACAGTAAATTCCTGAAAGAACATAAAACATAAAAAACAGAGGAGTGGAAAACTGTGATTTTTATCAGCAGCTTGTGGGCAGGGGACATTTTTTTAATTAAAGTATATATTTATTGACTTCTTCTGTATCTGAGTATAATATTCTAGTTTTTGCAGCAGACAAAGTAAAGGCCAGCAGGGTGCATGTCAAAAAGCCAGGCCACAAAGGGATTGCTCTGGTATCAAAGACCTCTGCACACTTTGAACATTTATATAAACATTAGTTTATCCAAATTGTGTTAACAGTTTTTTCCTGGAAAAAAAAAAACAAAACAAAAAACTCAAACAAACAAACAAATGTAACAAGACTTTGTAAAAACTGCTATTCTTTATATTACATTTTCCTTTTAATTCTTAATTAGTAACTAAGAAAAATACCTATTGGTATATGATAGGGTGCATGCTTCCCCATGGCTTTTTTGTATTCCCTGCAAACAAAAGGCAAACAGAGGTATTTGTTTGTAATGTATTCTCTGTTGTATGATGAGACCAGTGAGAAAGCCCCGCGCAGCTGTAACGCCCATGATTGAGCTCTGCCCTGGGATTTGCTGCACCATAAACACAGGAGTCAAGGAAGCTCCAGAGCTGCTGGATGTCAGTGACACCCCTGATATTGGAAAATTGACTCCATCTCCACCTCCAGGGAGGGGGTGGGATGCAGCAGGACCACATTGTGCATATCCTAGTGAGCAGCATGCATGCAAGCCAAGGTGGAGATGGAGGGAATATGTAAACCACGAGTAATGTTTGGAACAATTAAATGGTATGTAGAGAGCACTGGTAACAAGATGATGAGCAATCCTCTCCTTCAGTGCTCTAGGAAAGTTAGTGTCTCCTTCAGCATGGAGGTGACTATACCTGCTCGTACCTTCTGGTCAAACCAGAAAAATGAGATATTAAAATTTTTTCCTGCTCAATCTGAGAGAACGTTTTGCTTTCAGCCAGTAGAATTCAGGAGTGTTAATGAGAGCGAAGTTTGGTCCAGAGGTTTTATTTCCCTACTTGTCTTTTGCTGGAAAAGAGGCCCAGTTTCGCAGTGCTTTGTCCCTGGAGAAGTCATTTGCACCTGTGCAGCATGTAGGCAGCCCTGCCAAATCGCAGGGAGAAGTGTTCGCAGTGCCAAATGGGCCTTGCTGATTTCTTATTTAGCAATCACATCTTAGCACATTTTTCCTTCCTTCCCTCTCTATGGTGTGCCTATCCAGCTCATTTGAAAGGTGTACTTTGCAGCATTTGAAAGCGCTTTCGCACTGCCGCAGATGCGCGCAGTTCTGAGAGGGCCAAGAGCAGAGCTCGTCAGCCGAGCCAAAGCACAGCATTCGCTTCCAATGCACACTGGCAAGTAATTTCTCATGGATTTCAACAAAAGATGGGATTTAACCCATCATCCTCCCTCCCCAGGATTGCCATTAAGGCTCAGGCCATGGGGGAAATGGTGAGTGCTTCCAGACCGTTAATCACTGCGTGTTTACAGTCTTGGAAACCAGAATTAAAGATCCTTGGAAATCCAAACCTGAACACTTCTAGGCCTGATTCGGTATTGTTTTGTCCCCGGAGCAGAAACCTGCCGTGGTGCTTTGGCAGGAGTTTACAGCCCTGCTGCGCAGGTGCGAACGGCTGCTCTGCCGGGGAGCGTCCCCAGGATGCAAACCCTCTGTACCCCGGCCAAGGTGAGCGCCACTGCCGCTGCTGGAGATGCGAGCTGGAAGAGCTGCTCCACACGTGACCTCTTTTCATCGCCCTTGCGTGGCCATCTCAGGAAGCTGACTGCTGCGCTGAGATAGCTTTACACTTTTTCTTTACAGCTGGTTGGCAGGGTTTGGGAATTTTTCTTTTTTCTGGGGGGTTTTTTCTGGATTTTTGTTTGTTTGTGTTTTGTTTCTGTGGTTGGTTTTTTATTTTTAATGAAATGAAGAACCATTGAAATCTACAGTTTTCCAGAGGAGATGTGACAAAACAGATCTTAAAGTGTATCATTGCATTTCTCCGAGTATTTCATTTCAGCAGAGAAAGAAACACCAGCTGGTCCTGTTGTTTGACATCTAGATGCTTTTCAAAATTAAAATTTGATACAGGTGCTTTTTTGTAAGGTAGTGTTTTGAAGATACTGACATCTGTAAAAGACTCAAGGCAACTGAGACTGGTTGACTCAAGGCAACACGTCCAAAATAGGCAAGGAAACCAAGTCTGGTTGAGGGTAAAGCTGGCATTTCCTACACATGGGCCTTTCTGTCCCCAGAACTGCATTCCTACAGAGAAAACATCCCTTACTTCTGAAAAGTCCTGGAAAAAAAGACGCAAAAATAGCTTTATCCATTTTCTTAGTTTAGTTCTACAGAGTTAGTCTTTTTGTTTTATTTGTATAACCGGATTCTGTAAGTATTCAATAGAGCAGCTTGCCAGAGATAAAAATTCATGTCATTCTGATGCCTCAAGGGGATATTATCTCTCCTGAAAATTGCTGTTTGAATTTTTATTTTTGAAAAGAATCAGATCCTGGAAAAATAAAATGTGCTCTACCGTACATGCCATGTATGTAATCCAGAAAGGCCTACAGAGGCACAAGTTAATCATTTTAGTGGCTGAATGGAAAGTTCTACTTGTTTCAGGTAAAACTGAACTGAGTTCAGTTTCTCCTCAAACCAGAAAACGTCAAAATACAAAGCACCTTTGCCAAATGATTTCCCCTGTTTTCTTTCAGCACCTAGAAATCAAAGCTGGATTTGATCTGACCTCACATGTAGTTTCTAGAGACCTGAAATGGTACTGTTTGATGACTGCTGTGAATCCTGCAGCTGCTCCATGGCAAGGCAGAGATGATGGGCAGAGGAGGATGTGCCCCTGCCTCACCACCAGGCACAAGACAGCAGCCTGGCTGTCAGCATCACCACCTGCAGCTGCCACACAGCTGTGTCTCACCCCCAGGTGGACTGGAGCGGGAGTGTACCTCCTCCTCAAAGCCAGCATTCCTCTCCACTGGGTGGGCACAGGGAGCTCGGTTCACTTTCTGCCATAACAGAGGCAGGAGGCTGGAGCAAGTCCCTGCTTTGGGAAGGGGCCACAGGTCAGGTCCTACAGCTGCTGTAAATAGTTGCAGCACTATTTAATTCAACGCAGCCTTTATTTACATCAGCTGATCTGGCCCCACTTCTCTTGTTTTCCTGTGCTTGTTTCCTTTAAGATATATATTTTATTGCCTTGTAAAACACCACTGTATATTCCTGTATAAACTAGTAAAGATACAAGCACAATGTGATTCTGCGGTTGTTATTACAGCAGTGCCTGAAAAGGGACCTCGGTGTGCCAGGCTCTGTGTGGCTCTCTGAGTGACAGGGAGTTCACGTCCAAAATAGGCAGGGCAAGCAGCAGGGGGAGGGAGGAGGGAATGGAACAAGAGAGGTTGGCCCAGCCAGGAGAGGAGAAGCAAGGCAGCAGGAGCCGGGGGCCAAAAGCAATGAAGCTGAGATGGAGAGCCACGAGCAGGAGGGGGAGATGGGCTTTGGAGCAAACAGCAGTGAATGGCTGAATATGGCCAGCAAAAACTGTGCAAAATACTCTGGCATCTGACCCAGCTGCTCCTGCAGCTGTTCTGCCTGTGCTTGCCTTTGCCAGGCTTCTTCCTGCCTTTCTCTTTCCAAGGCAGGGGGTAGTGGGGATGGGGGATAACATGGTGAGAGGAACGTGGCAAGAGCACACACAGAGGTACAAAGGACATCTCCCTGAAAATCTCTGGGTTCAGCCACTAAAGGAAGGAAGATGGCTCTTTACAGCCCCAAATTCCTTCCTACTTCTCTGCCCTCTTAACCACCTTTTAATGCTGCTTGGGGTGTCCCAGCTCCCTAAGCAAAGTACTAGAAATAAATCATGGCAGAGGTACTGGTTCCTGTGGGCAGTTTGACTCATCTGCCCTCCTGAGGGAAACCTTCCTTCTAACCAGAAGAAAAGGAGAATATGCAGCAAAACCATCAATCTGACTCAGCGTCCCCAGGTATTCATAAGAAAGGACTTCAGATGGGCAAGCTGAGCAGGATATGCAAAAGAGGAAGAGGTGAATTTTTTTTACCATGTTATGACTGGGGTGCAGTCATGGACATCACATCAACCTCCCAGCCCCAGGAATGCCCAAAGAGAAGAGAGCCTTGTGGGTTCTCCACAAATACGGCTACTCACAGACTGGCATAGGTGACTTTTCTGTGCCTTCACTATAGGAAAGGACTATACTTTCAAAAGCCTATGGCAAATGATGAAGGGTGCAAGCTCTCTTCTGTGGGCAGCAATGTTAACCAAGTTTGTTTTTTCAGATTATCTGAAGTCCAGGCTACACCTTGAGCACAGTTTCACCAGTATATGTGGCCAAAACACAGCTGTGTCCAGTCCTAGGACACATCCTTCAGAAGAGAGAGAAAAGAGAGGAGAGGTGCTGCAGCAAGACCAATTCAATAAGATCACAAATGACAGATGTGAAGGAATTTCAGAAATAAAGACATACTGAACACAGAGAAAATATTTTGAAATAAAGATTGCTTATAAATAAGGAAAGGTTAAAGAGAGTGGCTGGAGAGAAAAAAAAATCCAAGATGAAAGTGAATAATGCAAATAAAAGGAAAACAAGAGAAGAAAATCTGTTGTCCTATAGAGAAGCTGCTAGATGATAATCACTGATTGCTCCAAGCACTGTGCCTAGAGTTGCAGGTTTGAATCTGAAAAAGGTCAGAAACAGTAGGGAAAGGACAAATCACAGAGCAGACAGGAGAAACTGTGGTATAAAGAGAAAAGTTGTTTGTTTCTGCTGGCAAAACACATTCAAGAGCCTCAGGGTGGGAGATTTCTACACAAACAAATACAGAATGATGTGCTTTTGCTCCACCTGCTCTTGGAGCAATCCAAAAGCCCATCAGTTTGGGCAATAGCAGCCATGGTGTAGCACTGTACTGGGCTTGAGTTGATCATACACACACTGAGCAAGGCTTACTGTTTCAGGCTTTGGGCTATCCTGGTGTGACTGCGTGTCTTGCAGAGGAGAACTGAGGTGGTGCCTGAACACAGTGCAAACACATCTGCTTAGGCCTGGCTGTGTCCCTGTGCTGAGAGACCGGATGTAAAAACATACTCACTGCAGCATCTGCTGTTGACTTTAAAGAAATGCCTGTTTCTTTGTTCAAACATATTTCACTGCTGGCTTGCAGACTGAAGGGCAAGGCGAGATTTCTTTTGTTCTATCAGAAAATTACTGGTTTGTCTAACCCTTTTTTTCAAGAAGCAGCAGCTTTGAGCAAGCTTTGATGATGAGAGGATTTTCAGGTCTACAAGGGAATTTCTGATCAAAACACATCAAATTAATGAATTTCTGGGGCTGGTGGAATGTAGGAGGCTCATTCCAACCCAGCAACTGCCTTTTCTGGACTCCTTCAGTTTGGAGCTGGTTTGCTGTGAACAAACATGCATTCCTTGGCATAGAAACCTTCATCCTGTCTTCCGGCACCCTTCAGGAGTACAGTCTGCATGCTCTCTGCTTGCTGCCAGACTTTCCCTTACAGCCTCTCCTCCTGGCAAGAGAGGAAAAGCAGAGTCAGGGGACAGAGAAAAAGCAGAGCAAAGGCGTGTGAGTGGTGGGGCCATCACTCCTCATTACAGGGCCTGAAATGCTCGCTTGATGCGAGTCCTGCCTGAGACTCTGTGCAACAGCAATGCTTGAAAGGACTATTATTTCATTATTCCCATTTTAATCTTTGACCTTTTTAACCATTTTGTTTATTCCAGGCAGCTATCTGTTTCATTTATGCTGCATGCTTTCAGGCTAAAGTGTATGAGGTCACAACAGGACAAAAACCAAGGCAATGAGCAGAGAGGATGATGTACATGGAAAAGGATGATTTCAGTTTATACCTTCTTCAGCTGGGTGTAGCTTTTGTAACTTTTCAGGGTGGGAACAAGGGATGTAGAATTGGAGACAGGTGGTTACATTTAGTGCATGTAATTTACTAACCTCCTGAATTTTCCTCTTTTCCCCCCTGCCACCTCAAGTATATTCCACCAGGGACTCCTATATGTTGTCAATCATCTAATGAATTTATTTGAATAAACATCTTATGTCAAGCTGAGCTCCAAAAGAAAAGGATCCCAGCTCAGGAGAATAAAGTGCAAAAAGTATGTAGAGGAGCTTTCAACAGTAGTAAAAAAAAAAAAATAAAAATCAGCTCTCTTGAACAAAAATTGTAAGGCTCCAATAATAGACCTTGATGACAAGCAGAATTAAATAAAACATGAGTGATGAAACCCTGTAATGTTTATGGTGAGGTAGTCCAGACAGATGATTATTAACTGTTACCAAAACAGTGTCTTGGCAGTAGATGTGCAGTAACCAGGATGGAGACTGGTAGCTAGTTTAAATTACTGGTAAAGATTTGTTATAAGTTTCAAAGAGTTCTTCTAACACAATGGAATAATAGCATGAAATCAGTAATTGGGTGTGTGGGCGAATAGTGCCTGACATCATATTCAGAGGAGGGAAAGGGGTCATTTTCCATTTCATTCTGACTTGCTATCATATCTATTTCACAGCAAATACCTAAGGAGTAGGGTCGGGTCTCATGTTGGTTTTAGTTAAGCAGCCATGAACATACCATGTCACACTTTGCTTGGAAAAGAAAAAAAAAAGGGGAAAAAAATATGATTTTTTTTTTCTCCCTGACACACCTGGAAATAAAACATCAGTGATCCCTAGACGTAACTCCCTGAGTGATTCCAGTCAGACTGAGACGCCCAAATCCAGCCTCTCCTTTGGCCAGGAGCAGTGACGCCTGTCAAGCTCAGGGCTAAGTGCTGAAGAAGCCTTTTGGGACCGGGAACACCTACCTCTTAGCTAGGCAGGCACAATCCATAAAAGCCTCCATCTACGCAAACGAACTGTTTCTGACCCATCACAGATCCCAAGCACCGTCACCGCCTGCAGCAGGGAACTGCTGTTTATGTCCCTTATTGACAGGCTGTTCTTGTAAAGGCTTGGAAGCCCGCAGGGAGATGGATAGAAACTTCCAGGACTTGTCACCCTGCTACAAAACAGTGCTTCTCTCACATGTGGGCTGCACCGTGCCTTAAGTACCCCATTGCCTTAGCCTTTGTAATGTTTGGAGCCTGTGGTCTGCAGCTCCAAAACCTTCTCCTGAAGCCGATGAGGCAGTGTTTTCCAGACTCTCTTTGGCCAAACTTTTCCTTAATTGTTTTTCTGCTGTTGTTTTTCTGCTGTTATTTTCAGGGGTTTGCACCTGCAAATCCTGGCAATGTTGTCAAGACAGGGCCTCATGGGAAGCAGCTCCCACTGCTGTGGGATTTGACCTCCTCTTCCCCTCCTTCTTTGTCTCTTGGTTTGTGTATTTTAGTTTATATTACAAAAAACCAAATATAGTCCACAGCAATGTTAACAATAATAACAATAACAGTAATAATAAATAATAATATGAAATAATAATAAATATTCAGTAAACATTATCCAATAGTATCTGTACACACCAAAACTTAACAGCCAGTCAATGTGAAACATTTGCACTTAATTAGCATGCTTCAACCAGCACAAACAGTGCTCTTCTTTACAAAACAGGAATGCAAGCCCATGCAGCCAAATGACAACTTTATCCTAAACTCTTAATCTCATTCTGAGACTTCCTAGCTACTAGCCCAAGTGACATGTATAGTACCAAATTAACTGGAATTTGCTTGCAGACATGAACATCTGTCACCAAGATTTTTTTTAATACATCACCCTGACATCAATCCTGAAGTAAAATACATATAGCAATTCCTGTAAACCTAGGTAACCCTTATTAGATCTAGTGCTTCAAACTTTAATTCAAAATCTAAGCATGTTATACAAGATAGTACAATTGTCTTCAGCAAAGAACAGCGAGCTCTGTCTATTTTCAATACACAGATGCATGGCCCCATCATATTGGTCCCATACTTGGATAGGAGACTTCTCCAAAAGCCATCAAAGAGCCTCGCATTGTCCTAGACCCCATTTCTAATTCTAGTTCTTGCTGCACACCCAGTTGTGGGCATTTCTCCTGGATTACAAGGGTTTGTTGATCAGGTTTTAGCATTGCAGCTGAAAAGAACCGTCTGGCTGAGAGCAATTTTGAGTCTGTGGATCACTCCACAGACACAGCACAGCTGGAGATAGGACATGGCTTCAAGACGTGTAGGTTTGAGGTTAGTGTGAAACTTTCACTTGCCGCTGAGCCAGGAATTGGAGTTGTTGCTGAATCAAGGTGGTGCTTATAAGATAGGTTTGGGGACATTAATATCAGGCTCTGTCTTCTGTATTCAGATGTCTGACATTCCTCACTGGCCTATTCTTGGGTATGGATTTAGAGTTGGGTTTCATTTGTACAGGAGACCAGGGTTTGACTGGCATTGGACAGAAATAACTACTGAGTTATTTTAAGAACTCTAACAAAAAGTGCCAGGGAGGCCATGGTTATTTTGGTTTCTGTCAGGGTTTCCTGAATGAATTTTAGAATTAAGACTTATTCTAAGATTTAAAATATGCTTTTTTTCAGTTAAAAATCTACTTCCTGCCTATCACTTAGTTTTTTGCATATTGGTTTGCATTCCTCACATTCAATCCCTTTCCCATTCAAGCAACCCACCTGGCTCAGTCAACTGGCCAAACTTTCACACTGTCTTGTGCAAACAGTTCTCCTTTTTCACATGTGGTGCAAAACCACAGTCTGAACCCACAGCCACTCAGTCTGCTCCTGCATTTACCTGTGTCTTTAGAACTGAAGGTGGACTTTCTGCTGCTGAGTGTGAAGTGAGTGACGTTTTTGTGCCAGTTTTTGGGCTCATGCAAGATGCACTTGGACTTGTATTTTACTGGAAAACATGTACTGTTTTTAATATCATTTTTGTGTAGATGGGGTAGATATATTCTTGGTGTAGAAAACAAGGCACCCTCTCTAGGTCTCCAGCACTGTGACTGTGGGTTGCTGTAACTCATAGCAGAGATCCTCTGGCTCTCACCTCTGTGGCACTGTGGCACATGTGCTGCTTTCAAGACCATGCTGTTGTCAAACCAAGTCTCTGCCTCCTGTCTTGATTGTGCACAGAGATGTTGTGGTTCATCCCCACCAGACAGCAGACAAGCCCCACACTCACTCTCCCACCAGTGAGACTGAGGAGAGAATCAGAAGGGTAAAAGCCAGAGAATTTGTGGGTTGAGAGAGAAAGCAAAACTGTACACACAAGCAAGAAAAGCAAAACAAGGAATTAATTCACTGCTTTCCATAGGCAGGCAGGAGTTCAGCCATCTCCAGGAGTGTAGGGCCCCATCATGGACCATGTAGTGGTTACTTGGGAAGACAAGCATCATCATTCCATATGTTCCCTCCTTCTTCCTCCTTCCCACCTCCCCACCCCCCCTCCCCCACNAGATGCAAGAACTAACCTTCTGTTTTTGGGCAAGCTGAGATGGATCACACTGCCCTTGGCTGACCCTCTAAGCATGAGTGGATCCATCCCAGTATTGCACTTCAGTAGCACAGTGAAATAAGCATCCTTCATTTTTCCTGCTTCTCAAGGTATCTCCAAAATAATTTACCAGCCCATCACCCTATCACCTGACTGGTGAAAAGCTGTAGTCCACTGCTGATCCTATATTCAAAAGTATTTAAATAGCACAGAAAGACTTTCCCATCACAGTGTTAACTACAGGCCAAATTCACATCAAATTGATCACTGCATGACAACAGCAAAGTCACGTGCACATAGCTTTCATTAAGTGGTAGGAAGAACTACTTAACTTGCAATATATATTTTCTTGTTGCTACCAGAGACCCTGAGTTATGTTCTTTTGCTTGTACAGCCTGTGTTGCCAGAAAGTTCCCAGCAACCCCCGGCCCACAGCTGCCTATCATTTATTCCACACACAAAGTATGAATTAGCATTCTACTCCAATTTTAAAGCTGTTCATCATTAAAATAATTTGGATGAATAAACAACACATTGGACAATCTTATTCCTTTAAAAATTGTTAGGTACTGTAGAGTTGAATCTTCCCAGTTCTGTTGTTTTTTCTGTGTATTGTTTTTTTCCCTTTTTGATCTTTGCCGTAGGTCCTTTATTCCCTTATTTAATACCCCTCCCCACTCTCAAAGGGCTCGGAGATTTCCTCGCCCCAGAAAGCAAAGGACAAGACATCAAATCCAGATCTCTTGGAAAAGAGCATAATGCACAAACCGCAGGAGCAATGGGTGTTCTGAGAGCATCTTTTCAATGCTAACTTTGTCCCCCACTTTGATGCTTTCCCATATGCTCTCTTGAAACAGGGTGAAGCTCTGTTAAAGGCTCTACCTTCTGGTTTTATCCCATGTACAAGGCTGATCCTGTATCCTTGTAAAAGTTAGCAGTACAGGATAATAGAAAAAGTATGGAAAAGGCTTTCAGTCTAGAGGAGAAATTAGAGCTGACAACCAACATGCCACCCACTTCCTATTAAAAGATAGCGGTTATTTGCTAAAGCCCTGAGGATTAAATCCTAGCATTACCTTTAATATCAGCTTTAACAAACATCTCCCACAAATCACAAGCAGATCTTCAGATAAATTAGACTAATTCCTTGTGAAAATTGCTAACACTGTCTCTCTCCAAGTTAAGAAATTGTCACAGCACAAGGAAAGCTGCACTGCTTTCCGTGCTCTCACATCCCCTTCATTTATTTTCCTACTTGATGTAATCCTTGTCAGATTGTCAAAGAGCATTTGCACAGTCAGTACTGGAGATGAGTCAAAAGGCATTTTAACAAATTGCTGAGCCTGGATGAAAGGACCATGGGTTGAACTGCCACGTTCCCATGGAAGACACAGTCCCCTCACTACTAAATTGCAGTACATTTTTGAGAGGGACCATCCTTCGCCTGCTGCTAAGAGCCCCAAGGTGGTACCAGCATATGCACCAGAGCCTTTTCTTTGCTTTAAGATGTGTGGCTGTCACATTTCACATCCACGCAGAAACTCTTGTGTCCCCCAAAAGATGGCAGGACTGCAGAAGCAGTCTCTGGCCCTGTGAGAGTCCTTTGAGCAGGGTTTGGCACTGCCTGGAAGAAGGTGGGCTGACATCAGCCCCAGCCTGGAGGAGAGCCTGCCAGCAGCTAGACGGGCTGGACAATCCCATGCCAGTGCTCAAGGCCGTGTTTGTTTTTCAGTTACAAACATTAAAAAGACTAAAAATGTAGCCACTTACCCACTGGTGAGGATGATCAAACAGGGCTGGAAAATCTACACTCTGCCTCCCACCATCCTAGTTTTTAAGGAAACCAAAGCCATCCCAGCCACACTGGCTAGAGAGTGCCCTGAGGAGCAAAACTTCCTGCTCCTTCCTAACACTTAACCCAAACACCCTTACAAAGAAGCCCTGAGGTGTCAGAGTTTCCAGCACTGTCAATATAGGCAGAAAGGAGACCCATTTTGGCATCATGACTTGCTTCCTGGGAGCCTTCAAAAGCATCCATCTGTACTGTATGTAGGAAGAAGGCCCCCAAAGTGGGGGCACTTTGGCTGAGGAGCAGAAGTTACCTTCACAGACCTGGAAGTGAAGTAACTACTGCTGAATACGTGAAGCTGCACATCACTACTTCCCAAAACCAGGCTGCAATGGCAGGATGATGCCTGATGCCATCTTACACATTAGCACCACACTCCAGAGCTCCTCTGCCCCTAAAATACTTTGCAGAAGCCTCCCAGGGGGGTGGTGGTATAAAATCGGAGTGAAAGACGGGAAGAATCATAAATAGGAGGGTAGGGCAGATGCCAAAGCATAGTGAGGCCGGTGACAAAATGACTGTTCCCATGTGTAAGCACAGCTCTCTGTAGCACAGCTAATTTCCAGCTTTGTTCAAATGGTGGGAAGTCTGAGAATGGCATCAGCTCAGCCTTGAGAAATATGGGACACGCTGTACTTGGTGCGCAGCACCTGGAAGTGATTGGCGATCACCCACAGTGTAAAGGCAGGATTGGCCTGAGAATCGTTTCCCACTAGTGCAGTTCCAAGATGCAAGTTCCCTTTCTGAGTCCCCAAAGAAGCAGCTGCATTAACTTGCTCCAGCAGAGGTGCTGCAGAAATGATAAATAAAGGCACCTCATGGCAATATGTTCAGTCCTTTCTTTGCCAGCTTTGAGGAGCACCATGATTTGAAGGGTGACCTGCTGTGAAACTGGAATCACACCTTTGGCCAAAAGAGAGGGCTATCAGAAAGGTGAGGCTATTCTTCTCTTACCTGCTGTTTGGTCTCTAGCTGTTATGGAGGAATGATGAAAGTGTTGTTCTGAGCTCAGACTCAAGGATCATGATCCAAAGCTTGCAGAGGCTGTCCATGGCTTGTGAGTTGGTTCTCAAGCAGGCACTTCTGCTCCACCTTACTGCAATCTGTCAACAGAGGTATGACTATGTTTCTAGGAGCAGTTGTAGAGAGGGTTTAAATAAGAAATAAAGAAACTTTAGGAACTTCTAACTTCTAGTGTGGTTTTCATTTTCTAATGCAGGCTTTTGCCAAAATACATGAGCTGCTTCATCCAAAAAAAAGTTTGGCCCACATTTTCAAACTAGCAGATTGGGTAGTGGTAGGGATTTTAGAGGTTGGAAGAAACTTTGAAGCAGAAAGATGACAGAGTAATAATTCACAAATTGTCCATCTAAGTACGTACCAATAACTTAAGTGTTCATACTCTTTCCAAATACACCTATTATAATTCTGAATAAAGGGATATGTTCTCTTTTCTAGACAAAAAGCAATAATTTCCTAGTTTTTTCCAGGAAAATATCTTGAAAAATGTTTCTGTTTCCTTTCTTTATCCTGCCCTTCTTTTCTTCTAGTATGTCATACTGTTTTTATAAAAGATTCTGTAAACAGCATCCCTGGATTTAATTCATACATACTACTAGGAAAAAAGGATGCAACAGTAATAAGCTATAGTAACAGAGACACCTGGAGTCCAGAAGGTCCCTGTTGTGTTGGGAAGAACAGGTATCATGGACTCGCTTTCCCACCATGTGAGGAGTCTGTTCCACATAATTTTTCTTTGTTCAGATTTGTCTCAAATTGGCCAGATTCTTGCTAACTGAGAAAATTCAACTGAAAAATCATTCTCAGCTCTCATTTTAATACAGCACCAACTGAAAGTGGGAATGTATGCACAAAAAAACCTTCCATTTCTTCTTTTTTAAAAAAATTTCATTTTAATCAAAGCCATGCTTTGGGGTATTTTGCTTATATGACTTGAGGTTTTTAACCCTTTGAAGTATGTAAGAGTGGAAAAGAAGGAACATTTGCGTTTCCGTAGCTTTTCCCTTTCCATATTTTCTTAGTTACATCACTGCTGTTCTTTTAAAGTGGTTTTCTCAGCAGAAGATGTTCTTTTCCAAAACCTTGTATTTGAAAGATCCAATATTTTTCTTTTTTTCTCCCAACATTCCCTCTTTCTTTCCCTAGTTTGCATTAGCAGGGATAAAGGTTTTGCTGAGGGAACAAAACTCTCCGTCACAGCCGTGCAAGTGAAAGGGGCCACATGAGTGAAATGGGCTGGAACCTGGAACATCTTTTTCATGCTGGTATAGTTAAAACTGGCCTCAAAAGAAGGGCTTTTCGTCACTTAAGCAAGCAAGGCAGATGGAATAAGCTCAGGAATCTCACCAACTTAGTGGTGCCAATTTCACTTAACTGGTCCTTCAAGTAGAACCACACATTAGCAACTTTGAATTTTCTTCCATTTCCTTGTCCTTACTTTGTGGCTGAGAACTTCTTGCCAGACCCACAAGGTATTTAGGCGGCCGTTTCCCATATAAGTGTCCAACTTGACAAAGTGAAATCAAAACCTTTTGCATCCTGACGAGCTATATCCTTCCTTTCCTTTGTTATTGTGAGCTGCATTTGGCTTTTATGGCATTTATTTTTCAGAAGAGGATAAAACATTTTATCACTTATGAAAATGTGGTTACAATTTGTATGCAGCTCTATAGAATATTACTTGGAGGTGTAACTCTTGCCATGCCATTTTCTGAATAGTCTTTTTACTAAGTGTTAATGTGAGTCCCAGCAGGGTGCAGTTAGTAAACTTATGGGTGTTTAGAAGCATTACACTAAAGGCTGTATTAAATGCCAAAGCTTGCAATTAGAAAACATGTAACTAAAGCTTGCTCATACAAATAGTTTCTATTGTCTGAGGTATTTGGATGAAGAATTGAATTGAGGACAGTTAGGCTGTTCACTTTTTCAGACCCTGCACACAAATGACTATACACACATATGTACTTACACATCTGTGTGTACATATACACATATGTGCAGCTATGTATGCATGTGTGCACTCTCTAATGGATTCAGAACTCCAAATTTGGTTCAAACTCCCTGGCTGTGGTTCTGCTGCAGTGCTTAGCAGAAGAGTTTAAGATGATTTATCCTGCAGGAGATGCCTACACTGCTATTGCTCTTGCTGCTTCTATAACTGTGCCGTCAACCCCAGATTCATCACGTCTAACTTATGCCACCTGAAAATGAGGACCCAGGCATTGACTGAGTGATCCTCTTTCCATTCAACTGCAGAGAAAACTCAGCCTCATGCTCAGGTACCTGGAATTTTGGTTGCTGTAGCTTCGTGAGATTAGTTGTATTCTTGATGGCATGTCTGAGGTCCCACTGAAAATCTTTGCTGAAGCTAGACTGGAAATGATTCCCAAGGGCAAACTAGCAGCCAAGCCCTTGAACCAGCTTTTCTTTCACATAGAATGGATCTCTGCAATTCAAACTATAGTTATTCTGTAGTCAAATTCTTCATTTTCTTAATTTAGGCTGAGATTTGTTTAAAACATTCTAATCCATGGCCCTGCCATGGATTAAAATAGTAGGTTGTCTTAATCTATATAGCTGTAGAAAATAGAAATTAAAAAAAAAAAAATCAGCAAGGTCTACATTTTAAGTTTATTTGACTTTAAGTTCCTGAATTATATCTGAAACATTCTTTACCATAGCTTGATTATACTGCTTCAGAATGTACATATATAAAGTCTGTCTTTATTCTGGAAGATAAACTATCTAACTATAGTGAACTTCTTTGCACTGATTTGTCACTAACTTTTACACGGGCATCCTAAATATGCATCACACCTGTTGGTTTCGTGGGCTGGAGTCTGGAGTTATTAACACTGAGAAATAAACCCAACTGCTATTTTGTTTCACTGACCGCCTTTGTCTGAAATGTTATTTTACAGAATAGTTATTTTGCCATTGCTATCTGTGAGTGATGCAAAGAGAACGAGAATTCTCATGTCCTTACGGATACAGCCTATTTCTAATCTCAGGAGTGACATCTTCCCAGTGTCACAAGTCCTCTGTCGTCCCCAGCTCTCCTTACTTCCTAGCCTGCAGGATAGTGAACTTGAGGAAGGGATGTACAAAGGGGTAAGAGGAAAGGCTGACAATAAGGATCTTCTAGCAGATTAAATGTATGAGATAAATGTGTAGAGGAGATCAAAAGGATATTTCAGAACAGCATTTGTAAAATTATAGGTTTTTAATGAAAACCTTAATTGAGGAAATAGTTTTTCTTTAAGAAATGTCAGTATTTACTTAGACAGCAGCAGGAGAGAGTCTGTCTAGAATGCCTAGATTTTGATTGGTATTGAAGTTAATCCTGCAACAGACCAAAATTTAACTTTTTTTGTTAAGGATGGGGTATGTGGGGTGNATCAGCAAAGAATGAAACCCTCAAAGCTTTGACCTTTCACAGTGTTTTCTTGAATACTACCTGTTGAAACCACACAACCTTGTATTTTTAATTGGAAAAAGGACAGTATGTGACTATGTTTGTCTATGATGGCATTTTGTAGGAATGTGGGATTTGTGTGTCAAAGATGGGTTTGAAGCTATTTCTGTGGATGGCACCAGCTGCTTCTTTGGCAGTCTGGCACCAGAAGGGAGTCTGCACCAGCAAAGAGCTCAGCTCCCAGAGCAGCATATGTCCCTCTTCTCATCCCACCACTGCTATAACTACTCCCTCAGCTGAAAAGGAAAAAAAGCCTCTCTAAACAAGCCTGACAGGTGGGGCAAGGATGGAAGCAGATAGGACAGTCTTGGCAGAAATGCACATAATCCTTGCTGTGTCTCAGTTAATACAAGACTTTCCTGTCTCAAGGAGATTTGCTTGGCTGGAACTTTAGATATCATTATTAAAAAAAAAAAACAAAAAACAAAAAACAACAACAAACAAGCAAAATAAGTAAAATATAAAAAAAGCTTCACGCAAATTAAATGAGCTCACTTACCATAACAGGGGAGTTGCAAAGTGCAATGTTTTCCAGACTGCAGGCTAGGAAAATGTGATGCTGTTTTTTTCCCTGAAATCTCCAGGGACATCAAGACAATCAGCAGAAAGCAGCTTGGTTTTGCCTCAAAACCAGCAGAAAGGGTTCCCTGGCAGGCAGTGTTTCTAATCCTTGCTAGTATTTCTCAAAACAGGTAGCAAAGCTTGCAACAGATCAACTAGTTTTCATTGCAAAAGCCCTGATTGTACCTCAGGGAACATGATACCGTTTTCCTTTTTATTTCCTAGCTAGCATTACTTGGGATAGACATTTATCAAATTTGTCTTTTAATGGGCAAATGCCACTAAAAGGATCAGATACTAAATGCCACTAAATATCAGACAAACATATCTTTTTGGAAATGCCATTAGAAGTTTTTTATTACTCCAGGCAATAATATAAGGGTGAATTAAATTGAACTGCTGCAATCAAAGAAGGTTTAATCATATTTGCAAGTAAACCCAATAGGCTATCCCCTATCTCTGCAGGTGCAAAAGGATCATGACTGCCAAAAAGCCATAGGTTTTAGTGATTGATTTTCCTGTAAACAAACAGGAAAATGAAGCTACTGTATTGACCTTGGGATTTCCACCTATACACATTTTATAAATATTTGGTCATACCTAAAATGTACTTTGAACATGTGTTTATTATAATATACGATATTGAAATGAAAAACAGAATAAACTCCAATTACTTCCTAAATATTTTGCCTGATAAATCTGGAACACGTTAAAAATATTTTAGGAATAATTGAAACATTTCACACATTCGGCATTGATGCAGCATTCTTTTTTATATCTAAACCATCTGTGTGCTACCCAGTGCTCATCAGATTGGCACTGTGAAAAGGATCCACTGATTTTCTGGGAATTGTTCTGGCTGAGAAAGCATTTGACCAGTATAACCACACAGGTCACGATTTATTAGCTGAGGCAGCACATCACAGCACACAGGCAGGTATCCAACATGAAACTCTCCTCAGAAAGCTGCAATCCCTACTGTTCCCCCCTGGAACCTAATCCAGAAAACATGACTTGAGGGAGGATCCAGCATAGGAGTTTCATGATCTTCTGCTGTTTCATGGAAATGCATTTGGAAGCTATTTTTCTGGGGTAATCCATCATGAAATAATCATGGAATAAACGTGTCTTATATAAAGATTCAACTGTTCCTCCCTTGGCTTCTCTGTCCACTTCAGTGGTCACTACAACAGTGGTCCTAATTCTGCCTTACACAGACAGAATATCTCCTTCCCATTCCCAGACCTCACCTCTATATTTCTGATTATCATATTAGCCTTTTTAACCACAGAACCATTTTAGGAATTCATGGATAATTGATTATTTGTAACAATTTCCACAGTCCTTTTCTGCTTCTTGTGATGTAGTACCCCATCCTGTAAATGTAGCTTGTACTCTTTCATTTCTAAATATAAACATAAAAATATGTATTTGGCTGCATTTGGTTGGACCCAGCTTATGAAGTGAGCCAGATCACCTTCACTCACAGAAGTACTGTCATCTTTACTGCTTTCAAATCTGTGTCATCTGAAAAATATATTAGCAGTCATTTCTGGGCTATTTGGGATTTAAACACAGATTGTGTTGTGTGTAAAGGAGAAAGGAGTGGTTTCCCTTCCACAAAGTAGCCATCCATTGATAGTTGCCCATAAAATATCTATGTTGAAGTCTGGTAGGTACTTTTAAAAATGCTGTTTCTTCGAATTTTACAATCAGTTGACTGGTTTGGCAGACTTTAATTTGTTGAAATTATTTTTCAGTAAATAAAATCAGGCTGACTTGACAAGCTCCAGCTTCCCTAAAGTCATAGTACTCAGCAGAGATTTTCACCTCTGCCTTCAGTACCCACCATTTCCTGTGTGCCACTCTCAAATGAAAGCTAGGGTAGTCAATTTACATTTATTTGGGTTGTTCCTCTCTTTTTTTTTTTTTTTTCTTAAATTACATACATAGCATTCATTACCCACCTAAGGAATAAGTAAGATCCTTAGCTGCTCCTCAAGCTGCTCATCTTGGGGACAGTTTATCCAGCCTTTCTGAATTGAACAGAGCTAAGCAGAGCTAAGCAGCTTGCATTCTCCCAGTTTACTGCTAGATCAGAAAACATTTCATCGGCATCATATGATGCTCATACTTCCTCCAGCTTTGATCCACCAGAACAGAGATACTTATTGAATGCATCTGTCTCATAATGTCTCATTACTAGGAGTCTAACCATCAACATTTAGTAATGGACTCACAGAAGTTCCTTTCATACCTCATGTAAATTTATGGAAGGCATTTCTTGTCTTGTGTAGGATTTAACCTCTTTTCTCCTAGGTGGTGTATGGGGGGAGAAGAAGCTGGTTGCTACAGCTCAGGTTGGGAAGGCTCTAAGGAGGCAGAGCTTATATGAATCAATTGAGCAAAACCGCCCGAACACCTGGGAGCCTCTTCCATAGGAAGTCTTCTGGAGGAGATTTTGGACTGAGCAGTCTTACAATATTAGGGCTGGATGCCAACTGTAAGGCTCTTGTAACACACTTTTTAAAGTACCGTTTTTCTCCCTAGTGGGCCAACCAGGTGCTTTCCTCCTGATCACGCTACCTGATCTGGACGCAGGATCTCTGTGCTTCCGTGAGGCTGCTACTCGTGTTGCTGAAGTCCTGGCATCAGCAGAAGAATGATGATGCAAAAGAATGCCATTGCCTTAGAAAGGAAGAGCAGGACAACCATCACTTCATCTCATCCAAGCTCTCGTGCTCAGCAGATCACGATGCCTCACCCAAACTGGCTGTCTCAGCTCCAGCCAGCACATGTGAGATCATCTTGCTGCCAGCTCACACAAGGCTCTCAGTGCTAGACCGGTGGCTCAGCAACCTCCAGAGTGTTGTAAGGAATGCCAAGGATTTGTTGGCTGTCACTAGGCCACAGAGATCAAGATGCAGCTAGAGCAGAGGGAGAAGGACCAGGAATGTCTCTGTGAAGACCTCTGGGGCATGAACAGCATTTTCCCCCCAGCTCAAGACTTCCCATCACCAGCACCACAGCACCTGATGCCAGTTCCTGGGGAGGCTGCCCGATGGGCAGGGCTCTGGCATGGTGCTCCAGACAATCCCTCATGGAACTGTTGGTGCGATGTCCCTCGCAGTCAGTGCAAGTGTCCCCTGAGGAAGCTTTTCTGAGCAGCCTTGGCTCTGTCTGCAGTGTGGCACAAGCAGAGGCAGGGTGGAGCACTTGGTGCCATGGCTTTTTTCCACATTTTTGGTGGCAGTCCCTCTGCAGTCACCCCTTTCACTAGAGCCCCACCAGGACCTTCTCAGTGACCCAGCAATGAACCACCTCCCTAGGTCAGGTTCCATGTACAGAACTGAGCTGGAAGAGATAAAATAAACCCAAATCCACCCATCTGGTGCTCACTGCAGGACCTCTGCCAGCATGGAGTTCCACTGGGATCCAGGCCTTACATGTTATATTTTCTGCAGATATTCTTACAATTAAAAACAGGACTACAAAGGAATCTGGGAGGGAGCTCTTGGCAGCATGTTGAAAGCCCCTGAATAATTTTTTAAAAGAAGATTAATGTAACTGTTGCTGATACCTCTAGGGAAAAGAACAGCTCCATTTTGCAGCAGGCTGTAATTTGTAAATTGAATCTAATACTGCCACATAAATAATACTGCAGAGATTAAATCTGGAGAAAGGTGTGAAATGAGGGAGCTACAGCATCTAAGAAGCAAATGCAGCAAACACTTTTACAGTCGCTGCAGAGCAGAATGTATTAACAAACATTTCTATTGTTCAAGTCAGCTCTCTGCTAAATGAGAATAACATACATTTTATATCACAGGGAAAGTGCCAAATATTGCAATTTTTTTCTATTTCCTCAGAGCTAGCCTCTTTGGTCTCAATGTTGCAGTCTTATGTTATTGTTCCAAGAAAACTTTTTTGTCCTCAATATATTCTCTATAAACTGTAAAAACTCCAACTTAATATGAAAGCTTTGTATTTTTCTTGTCTGGGACAGAGGTCGTGAAGCTACCAGAATGCATAATCACATGAAAACATTACTCTCTCTTAAAAAAAAAAAAAAAAAAAAAA